>JAQQSO010002361.1:0-14441 GCA_028658305.1 Pachyuromys duprasi | reverse complement strand
GCCAGCCCTGAGGAGACAGGATAAGCTGGGGTTGGATGGAAGGGAAGGAGGTCCTCCCCTGTTGGTGGACTTGGAGGGGGCGGGGAAGAAGGAGATGAGGGAGGGAGTGGGAGGGTAGGAGGGAATGGGGGAGGGGGCTACGCCTGGGATTCAAAGTACCTAACCTGTGATTGAGATAAAAATAAATAAATAAATAAAAAATAAAATAAAAAAAAGAAAAATAATTTACAAAGACATATTAGATAATTATAAAAAAATAGGTGACCCTCCACTCTCCTGTTTGTGTGTGTGTGTGTGTGTGTGCGGTTGTGTGCATGTGTTCATATGTGTGTCCATGCTTATACAGGAATGTGTCATGTTTTGGTATTAGATGTCTTCTTATTTTGGGGGCAATGTCTCTTACTAATGAAGCTCACTGATTCATCTTCACTGGTTAGTCAAACTTGAACATTCCTGACACTGATTGCTTAGCTATGGGTTCATTTGTATGCAAATTCAGCTTTTCACATGGGTGATGGTGATTAAATTCTGGCACAAATGCTTGAGTGACAAGCAGTTTACCAACTGAGTCACTTTCCTACCAACTAGATCATTCCCCATTAAAATGTATTTTCTGAAAAATGCCAACATAAATTCTACCTTGCTATTTTAAAAATGAGTTGCAGAGATGACATGTTAATATTTTAATAATAGGGAAATAGGTTCCATTTCATATTTCTCAGAGGTTTTCTTTTCTTTTTTTTTCTTTGTTTCTTTCTTTTTTATTTTTTATTTTTGAGGTAAGGCTTTATGCTGTATCCCAGTTTACAGGAATCTGGTACATGGAATAGGCTGGCTTTGAACTTTGAGCATTCCATCTGTCTCATACTTGAACTAAAAGACTTTCTAATGAATGTTTTAATCACACACAGTAACTGTCTAGTTTCTAATCAATCTACAGTTAGTCATAAGTTTATCATGTGTTGAACACACTGGTAAAACATTTTACTACACAACAAGTAGCTATTTGGCTGGTCGCTAACATGTAGGGGGACACATTACAATTCAGACAGGTCTCCCAGAGTTTATGTTTCTAAAACATCACCCTGCAGTTTCTATGCTAATGGTGTTTGAAGCTGAGAACCTTCTTTAGGGTACAGGCAGTTGGAGGAAGTAATGGCTAGAGGAGTCTTTGTAATGGAATTAATGCTGTTATGTGAAGAAGAAAGATCTAAAACCATTGCTTCTAAGTTTTCTTCATGTGAAATGCTTCACCATGTTATGATGCGCCGTAAGGTCTTCCAACATATTTCAGCTCCTTGATATTGGATTTTCTACACCAGAAGCCCAAGGAATAAATTTTTGTTTTGGAACCAGCTCTTTATTCAGGGATGCTCTGTTATAGCATTACAACATGACTAAGAGAAGGCCTAAGGCATGACATGAATGCACAGCAAAGGCTGATGTGTTTTTAGTTTTTGTTTTTTTTAAGTTGAAGAGGCTTCAGTCCTACAGACAAAAGACTGGGATATCTAGCTGCCCAGAGAACAATGAGAGTTTGCTTGAAAAGTCATTTTAGAAAAATAAATATGTCAACTTCATTAGTTTAGATGCAGAAGACAAAGGTACATCACATAGGCCTTCCTCTATCAAAACTCAGCTGCTGCAGGTTACCAGAACCTTTCTTTCCAGGGCAGAAACTCCTGTCTGCCCTCTTTCCCCCCACATCTATGTGAATAATACAAGTTCATTTTGGGAAACTAAGTGAGGGATGAGGGAACAAGAGAGAAAAGGAAGATGAAATAAAGGCAGGTAAAGATGAAGAAACAACTTAGTGTAAAGTCATGTAAACTTCTCTATCACCTGAAGACAAAAATTATGTATTAGTAGCATCTATAATGCATGATTTCTCTCCTAACTTTAAGTTGAAAAATTAAACTGTTTAACCAGACATTAAATTTACTGCTACATTTTCTTGCCTTAAAATGAGAATTTAGTTGAGTACAGTTCAACAGAAATGTCCACAATGATGGACCCCTGAACTTTCAGGTATAATAATGGTTATCTGCACAGGCCTACCGAGTATTTGAAATGTTGTGACTTTGTCCAAAGAAATAAATCTGAAATTGTATTGAGCTTACCTTTTATACAATGCATGGCTGTTAAATGGAACGGCTCAGGTCTTTAGCATAGGAACCTTAAGATAGAACTTAAATATATGATTTATTTTATCACCGGAATGGGGGGGGGAGTGGGGAGGGTGTATCAAAGCTAGGATCAAATGGGAGGGGAGGAGGCCCTCCCCTATCTGTGGACTTGGAGAGGGTTATGTAGGAGATGAGGGAGGGAGGGTGGGATTGGGAGGGAATGAGGGAGGGGGTTACAGCTGGGATACAAAGCGAATAAAATGTAATTAATGTAAAAAACTAAAAATTTAATTAAAACTTGTTTACTTGGCAGTGAAACAACTAAGCAAACTTTTCAAAGTCATGTTCTCTTATTAATATTTCTACTTTGTCATCTTTTAAATATCAGTTCTCATGTTCAAGGAGAAGTTGATGAATTTTAAGTGGATCTTACCTTAAAAGGTGCTTAGGAAAACACAAGGCATTCCAATTACTGTATCAATTGACAGAGCACAAGGTCTCTTACATCAGTGCAGAGAGGATCAGAATGTTAGCCACACAACTTCAGCCTTGAATGCTGTGGCTTACCCTTTATGATTTGGGGCATGAGTTCGAAAGCAGAAGCACTGCAAAGTTTTATGGTTATTCGTCCACTTGTGACTTGAAGTTCAATTTTATCATATCATTAAGGCCAGAGTGGAAAGCCTTATTCCTGCTAAGGCTCTGGTCATTTCTTATCTTCGAATTGCTAACAAGGTTAGAATAAAAGATCTAGGGCAAGGCATAGTATCATGGTCTCTCAGGTGGCTCCATAAATGAAGTGCCATTGGCCTTTATTATGGGCACAGATCCAGCTCATATTTGAATTTTAAAAAATGATTATATATATATATATATATATATATATATATATATATATATATAAATGAAACATGGCTACCTGGATCAAAACACAATGATGAAGAAAGTGAAATAAGCATATTGTTTTCTTTGAAATCCTAATTAGTTCATCTGCAATAATGATAGGCCATGGATAAAATGAAGTGTTACATAGTGTGCTAAAATGCATGGTCAGCGGGTAAGGTGAATGGGCTGAAACTGAACAGGTTGTACCTACATGTCTTAGTCTGCCACTTAATCTTGCCTTCTTTAACTAATTTTATTATGAGCTGTAATGTCATTATCTATGAAGATTTGGCATTGTGGAACTAAACTGTAAAGTGTGACTTATGCATAAACCTACAAAGGATAATAAGCCTGGGAGTGTCAAATACCAGAAATTCAAGGCGATGTCTCTGGAAACCACTAGGAATGTTGGGGATTATACCTTCTGTGTTGTTATCTTGTTTACTTGGTTACATTTACTTATATCCTTACCATAGCCTGTCTGTACAGTTATCACAAAACATTATAAACTTGGTGGTATACTTTGGGGAACCTGGAGCTGGCCTTGCCTAGCTGCCTTGAATGGTATGCATCATGGGTTTTTCATGTTAGAGACCATGACTCTTGAGGTTCTTAGTTCCTTCTGGCTCCTGAGAGCCAAGTACCCCCCTCAGGAAGTGAAGCTATCAGGGAGCTTTGTGTTCCTCTCTGTGTTCCCACAGAAGTCCAGGAAGCGTGGGAGCTTGATAGAACAATTGGTCTTAGACACTGATCTTGTGAACCCTGCATAGCTTGGGGACTTCACTATATCCTGGCAATTACAACTATATTGATCTTGGCAATTGCCATTATATTCTGTTTTGATAAAGGTATAAAAAGTCCAACTTCTCTCAATAAAATTGCCACAGCTTAAGTTTTGTTGTTGACCTTCCAACTGGCTTGAATTAATTCCTCATGGTTATATCAGCTGACTTTAGCTGGGTAAGTAAGCTGGGGAACTTACAGTATGTAAACAATGAAAATACAATACTCACAGTTCTGGAGAATGAGAATTGTAAGATGGAAGGGACAGCATATTCGGTGTCTGGTGACATCTCTCATGCTTAGTTCGTGGGTGGCTATCTTCTTCATTTTTGTCCACTATAGAGGACCTGGGTGAGAGAACTCTTGTAAATTTCCAGGGCCTCATTCATGAAAGTTCCACCTTCATGACTCAATTATCTCCAAGAAGTTCCAGTTCCTAATGCTGTCCCTTAGAGGGTTAAAATGTCATTATAGCTATTTGAGGAGAAAGCTCTAACTCTTCAGTCTACAACAAAGCCTAAAATCTGTAATTTTGACAGTTTTTAGAGGCAAAATAGACATGCCAAGGCTGGAAAACTTTGCTCAAAGGAAATACTTTCAGTTGAAGCTGAATAGAAAAAGCAACTTTTTGCCTACTTGGTTCAGCCTGTAAACAAAAACGTTTCTTCATGATCCACTTTTAGCAACCTTTTTTTTTACATTTTCATGCACTTTGCTGCTGTCTTTGCTATTTAGAGTCTTCAAATATAGTGCTTCAAATAGTGTACCAACAGTGCTGAGAAGTACAGGATGGTCCTGATGTGCCTTTTACAAAAATGTCATGTGTTCAGTAAATGTCATTCAGTCATGAATTACAACGATACTGGTGGTGAGTTCAATGTTAATTAATAAGCATTATGTATTAAATAAAATATCTCCAAAAATAAACCAAGGACCCATACTTTCTGTTTTTGTTTCGTGTGTGTGTGTGTGTGATGTACATTTACATATTTGCTCATGTCTGCTTGCCTGTATGTTGAGGTCAGAGAAGAATATTGGGGGTATTTGTCTGTCATGTTCTGCCTTTAAGGAAGAATCTCTCATTGAACCAAGTTCTGCTCATGATTTCATTAGACTGGCTCTCAGGATCTGCCTGTCTCTGGCTCCTAATGGTAAGGTTTTGACCAACCACAGCCATGCTTGGATCTTCATTATTAGGACTTCATTATTCTGATTATTAGGACTCAGACTCATGTCTTATCCACTTAACCATCCCTGTAGCCTCTAAGGCAATGTTCTGATTGGCTGATGAACATTTTTTGTCTTAAACCTTTGTTTTTCCCTGGAAGATATGTATCCATAAGACAGTACTTGTTACAATTTTATGCACTGTAACTCTGGTGAACAATGAAAGTTAATTGTATATATTAGACAATTTCAAAATATTACAACATACAGTTATTATGGCCTAGGAAATTTTAATGCATGTAAATAATAAGGGTAAAAGTCATGTATTAGAATCATAAAGACTTGAAATATTCTAAAATACTTTATGGGTTGTTTTTAGAGGGCCTGAATTTAGATTGATAAGTTAACTGGAGTCCTTAGGTCTTCCTAAATGGAATACTTCATTATGGGTGCACAGATATGAGCGCCTTTTTCTATTGATAGAGTTCAGTATTTCCACAAGTCTGTGACTCAACAGTAATCTAGTCAGGTTCATCCTGTAGCAATATCTGACAGAATTTAGCATAGACATTGCCTACCATGTAGGGAGTGACTGTTCGTAGATTGCTTACTAAATATTCAGGGAAGAAAGAGACAGAGGTATTTGAGATCTTCTGGAAAATAGCTTCTTAGCTATGAAAGGAAAGCCTGGATGAAGTAGACTCTGAAACACTATGGTAAAATAAGAAACTTTGGTCCATCAAATAAGCCCTATTAAAAAAACAACTAATAAATAAGAAAGAACTGAATATAAGACATAATACAAAACCTTAGTTCGCAGTTCTAAATCTATGCGTGTCTTAGTTGGGGTTACCGTTGATGTGATGGAACACTATAACCAAAAGTAAGTTGGGGAGGAAAGGGTTTTTTTGTCTTATATTTCCACATCTTAGTCCATCACTGAAGGAACTCAAGACAGACCAGATTGGGCTGGAACCCGGAGTCAAGAGCTGATTCAGAGGCCATGGAAGGGTGCTGCTTATTGGTTTGTTCATAATGGCTTACTAAGTTTGCTTTTGTAGACATCTCAGGACCACTAGCCAAGAAATTGAACCACCTGCAATAGTCAGGGCCCTTCCACATCAATCACTAATTAAGAAGATTTTTAATAGCCAAATATTATGGCTGCATCTTCTCAATTGAAGTTTCCTCCTTTAAGATGACTCTAGCTTGTATCAAGTTGACATATTTTTGGACAAGTATCACTCATCTGTGGGAAAGGCATGTTCCTCAGGTCTTCTAAAATTACAAATAAAATAAAAGGTTTTTCCCAAAGGAGAATAGACAACTTGTGGTTCTGTAGGTCTCAGAAGTGCCTGATCCTGGAGATTAGAACAAAAGCGCCCATGGTCACTCATCAATATCTTCTTAGCAGTCTTCTTTAATTCTTCCCCAATCCTGTCTTTATCACTAGCAATGTATCATTTGTGGTTTTCACATAGCAATTCCTTTGTACCCACTAAAATGTCTGATTATTTTTGGTTCTTAATATGAGCCTACTTCTTTAGTACCTTGAAGAGTCACAGATTTGTAGAAATCTTTCTACTTGTATGAAAATATGTTAGATTAACTCAACTCAAGACAAGGGGTGCCCTAACAGAAGACTGAGAGTGTTAATAAGAACAGTGTTTTCAGGATGGAGAGATGGCTCAGTGGATAAGAGCACCATGTGCTCTTTCAAAGGACCTAGGTTCGGTTCCTAGCAACCACATGGCAACTCACAACTGTCTGTAACGCCAATTCCAAAGGATCTGACACCTTCACACTTCTGCACTTAAAAAAAAGAAATAAATTAAAAACATAAAACAATGTTTTCTAGAGTTACTCAGCTGCTTATTACACAATAAGGCAGAATAATAAGTCTCCTTCACACAGTTAACTAAATGAGACTCTAGAGCTAGAAGACCACTTTGCCTTTGTAGATACTTGGTACTTGAAGACTGTAAACTTTCAATAAACTGTTATGACAGTACTCAATCAATGCTTCTTGGCATTTATATAAACTCATGGAAACTCAGAGCCACCAAAGCTCAGTTTCTTCTAATACTAAGTATTATTTGAGATTAGTGTGGACAAGCATATAGGACAAAGACTTAAGGGACAGCAGTGTTTGATGTGAATTTCTGTTAGATATATACATCCTCTTCAGTTGGAGCATTTGTGTGATGTTATTGTTTGGTTCATTTCCATAAAAAGGAGAGTTTTAAAAACCCCAAGAGACCCAGTACCAGGATAATTGATGGTAAGGTTTTCTTTTTTTTTTTTAACTAAAAATAACTTTTTCATATAACATATTCTTATCATGGTTTTTCCTCCCTCAAGTGACCTCAGCTCCCCTTGTCTCTCCATACACAAAACTCTATGTCCTTTCTTTCCTCCAGAAAATGAAAAGGCAAACAAGCAGTAGAACTCTTAAATACTACTACTACTAACAACAACAACAATACAAAGAAAAAGCAACAGAAACAGGCACACATACACACAAAACACACAGAATACCAAAACCCATAAAAACACAAAATTAAAAACCATAATATACAAGCAAATAACAGTAAGACAAAAAAATGCCCAAGTAAAGCAGTGTAAAAGAAAAGTCTGCAAAAATACCACTGCGTTCATTTTCTGTTGGCCACCTATTGCTTGCTGGGCATGAAGCCTACCCTTAAGTATGTTAACATACCCAGTGAAACTCCATTGGAGAAAACTAATTTTTCCTTTGAAAGCAGAGGTGAATTGGAGACGGTTTCTTGGTCAAGGATGGTAGCTAATGCCCATTGTCTTCTCAGCATCAGGACACTGTATGGCTTGAATCTGTGTAGACCTTATGTATGCTGTCACGGTCTCTGTGTGCTTGCATGTGTGTCAGTCCTGCTAAGGTTATTTTGAAAACAGTTGGGCTTTGTTTACATTGCCAAATATGTCTGTAGATCATTAAGATTGAAAAAGATTATTGTCATAAAAAACTTAAAGATCCCTTCTTCCCTGAGGCTAAAAATGAGGGCTGTGAAAGCTATACCAGGCAATTACATCATTTATTTTTAATTTATTGCCTTGGTTTTTTTTGGCATGAATCTTATGGTTGATAATCAGAAGCTCCCTCATAAGGTGAGATAGCCATGGTGTTGATACAGATTGGATATATTAATCTCATTAATTTTATTCATTGCTGAGCTTCATGCAAGTGTGTTTAAACATGGCCTATTTAAGTATAAAATCATATGTTGAGACACAATACTGTATTTTCAAGTGCATTTTGCAATTTTTCCTGAATGGAGATATTCTTCCAATGTCAGTAACATTATCTTTATTTTCACAGATGGATTGAGTAAATAGCCCGAGGTCAGGTTTTGTATTACCAGATAATTAGGAGCAAATTCCAGATTGTTTGTCTCTCATTTTAGAGTGTGAGTGATTTTCCTCATTGCTTCAATCATGATTATTGAAAAGGGAACAAATGTCACTAAGGTAAATCACTGTTGTCCTTTTTTTCTTTTCATTTCACAAAGTGAGGTCTTACAGTATTAAGGTTAAATCCACTCCTCAAGATGGCTTTCCCAGAAGCTCTAAAATGACAGAGAACGGTACATGGGAGACTGAAGGTCAAACTATATTATTCTTGTTGAATGCCAGCTATTTGTCCCTATCATTATTGTCAATATTTTAAATAATTAAGCCAAATGAGTGAGAGACCAAAGGTGGGATGCACAAAGGGCAACACAAACTATTACCTGTAATGCCTGTTATGATCAACAACCAAAGTTAACAGTGTGTGAGAATTCTGAGCGGAGAATGAATGAGGCCAATCCAACTCTACACTGGCAAAGAGTGGTGCTGCCCCCAAAGGATGTACGTTCTTGTGCCTGTGAAGGAATGCCTGGATAGTAGACATCCAATCAAATGCTCACTATATATACACAGTATTTCTTCCTACTGTGTTCCTCACATTCAGTCTTTAAAAAGAAAAGTACACTATTGTTACTATTGTGAATAACTCCAGCTTTAGCCTGTGTTGATGTTTCATCTCACCTGGTTTTTGCAACTCATAGAGAACCTTTGCAGCAGGGATTGTGGGTAAGCGGTGGTGGTGAGGTGTTTGGCTTGGGGAAGGGAAACTGCAGAGGGCAGGTTACAGGTATAGAAGGAGGAACACCGAGGACCTCATGCCCTTCCTCTCAAGCTCAGTTTCCAATATGGCAACAGGATGACATATATTTAAAATATTTTCTCTAATTATTCAGGTGAGAACAAAGAAAGACCTAAACCCCTAAAATTCATTCTCTCAAGAAGAAGTTCAGTCAGATACTACTGTGGAATCTGCAGTAGGAAAATCTACACCTATGTGTTTCTAAAAAAGTTTATCCCTTACAGACAGGAAAACAACTTGAAGGAAACAGATACCAAACTGATTACATAAAAGTTTTTAGAAAGAAGTATCAGTAGATGTACAATTAAAGTTATAGAGATTCACAGCCAGACAATGTACAGAGAGTAAGAGATCTTGGAATACTCAGGCCTACATGGGGTGACTCTGTCAAATTCCTTTCCTGGGGGCTCAGGAAACCTTGAGGAAGAGGAAGTAGAAAGATTATCAGAGACAAATGGGACAGGGGATAACAAGCAAAGAAGGCCTTCTAAATGCAGCAAAAGCAGCATACAAATGAAGTTACAGAGAATGGGCAGCATGCACTAGTGTGCCTCTGATGATATTCATAACACTGAGAGAAGCGGACACCTGTCCTCTTTCCCAACCCAGGAGCTATGTCCAGTTGATAACCACTATGCAGATGAAAACTTATTTTTCTCCAATGAGGTTTCACTTAGGATACAAACCACTCTCAAGCATATGCCCCACTCCCTGTAGTAGATGTGCAACATGAAATGAACTCAGCAGCATCTTTGGGGGGTCTTGTCTCATAATGTTTACTTAGGAAAACTTTAATTATTTAAAACATTTCAATATTTATTTTTAAATTTTAGTCCATCTTACAAGTCCCCTGCATTATATTTTGTTTTGTGTGTGGGGTTTTTTTTTTGGCAGGGGGGGGAGGTTCTTATTTTTAAAAGAACTTGATTTTTAATATGTAATTTTTCTAAAACATATACATAATACATCCCAATCTCATCCCTCCCCCTGCCCCCACCCCTCCCCCAATCCTCAGCCTACAGCACACACACATTTCCACTGTTAGGAGTCCCACAAGAAGAACAAGCTACACAACAGTAACATATATGCAGAGACCTAGACCAGACCAAGATAGGCACCGTGGTTGTGGCTTCAGTCTCTGTGATCCCCTGTGTGCCCTGCCTTCCTGAATTGATTCTGTTGGCTGTGTTCTCAAACTCTCTGGGTCCTACAGTCGTTCCTCTCCCTCCTCATTAGGTGGAGCTCCATCTCATTAGCTCCACATCAATTTAGACTGGTCATTGGCGGGCCACCCTCATAAGCTCTGAGCCACCATTGCTCCAGCACAGGCAGGGAAGGTTGTAGATTGGATGTTTTGTGGCTAGGCTGGTGTCCCAGACCCTCCACTGGAAGTTTTGCTTGATAATGGAAGATCGGTCATCTGTGGTTATACATGAACATGTCCCTGTGTCTATAGGTGTTTCTTGTACTTTTCTTTGGCTCTTTTTCTTGCCTGTTTTGTCTTATTCCAAATTGTTTGGTTTTGTTTTATCTTATTAGTGTTTAAATGCCTATTTGTTTTCTAAGGAGATAGAAAGGGTATGAATTACATTTGGAAGAGGAGGTGGGAGAATCTGGGAGGGATTAAGGGAGGAGAAACTATAATCAGAATATATTATATGGAAACAAACTGTTTGCAATAAAAGAAAAATAAGGAAAAAGTAAAACAAAATATCAAGACCATATAGACATGTAAAACATTGCTTCATCAAAAATAATATGGTATGTTGTTATTATTTTTGTTGTACTAGGGAAATATATAAAGCTGTTACTTTATGAAGAAGTTAGATTTTTTTTTTTTTGAGTCATGATTATGGAGGTTAAGTAACTTATGCTGCATCTATTGGTGGCTTTGGTTTTCTTTTCTTTCTTACGTTTTTCTTTCTTGCTTTTTTAAAGTAATTTATTTATTTTTATATTAATCACAGATTATATATTTTGTATCCCAGCCATAGCCCCCTCCCTCATTCCCTCCCACTCTCCCCATCCCTCCCTCATCTTCTCCCTGCTCCCCTCCAAGTCCACTGATAGGGGAGGACCTCACCCCCTTCCATCTGACCCTAGCTTACCGTGTCTCTTCAGGGCAGGCTGCAATGTCCTCTTCTGGGATCTAGTTAGGCTGCTCCTCCCTCAGAAGGGGGTGGGGGGCGACAGTCAACAAGCCAGTCATTGAGTTCATGACAGAAATAGTCCCTGTTCCCCTTACTAGGTTACCCAGTTGGGTACTGAGCTACCATGGGCCACATCCGAGCAGGGGTTATAGTTTGTATCCATACATGGTCCTTGGTTGGAGAAACAGTCTCATAGAAGATCCCTGCGCCCTGATCTATTTGGTCTTTTTTGGAGCTCTTGTCCTCGCCAAATCTTACTAACTCCCCCTTTTTTCATGATTCCCTGCACTCTGGCGCTGGCTTGGTTGTGAGTCTTAATATCAGCTTTGATTCATTGTTAGTTAGAGTCTTTCAGAGGCCCTCTGTGGTAGGCTCCTGTTCTGTTGCTTGTTTTCTACTACATTCAATGTGCATCCCGTTTGACCATCTAAGCTCACTCGCTCTTGCTCTTTCTTTTTCTTTCTTTCTTTCTCTCTCTTTCTTTCTGTCTTACAGAAGAATCCAATGCAATAAGCACCACATGACCATATGGCATAAGAAAGATTTTGTCTGTTTCCTCTACTTATATCTCTGCTTACTAATTCATAGGATTCAGCTTCACATGCACACCACAATTTAGGTTTCTACCTGCCCAGTACTTCACATTAGAGCTTTGTTTCAGCATGTGAAACCTTGGGGAACACTACCCAGCTATCCTCAAGTATCCAATGCTATTTGAAATAACTAAGTAAGTAATATTTTTTAAAATAAAAGAAATAGAAATAAAATTTAATTAAAAATATTTTAACCAGGTGGTGGGGATACATAACTCTAATCCCAGCAATCTGGGAGGCAGAGGCAGACAGATCTTTGAGTTCAAGATCAACCTGTTCTGCAGTACTAGCTCCCAGACAGCCAGGGATGTAATACAGAGAACTCAGGTCTCAAAAACAAAAAACAAAAAAGGAAAAAAATGCTAAATAAGATAACAGTCCAACTCAGGCTTATTTAAATCCTAAAATAGAATATTTTAAAGTAATCCTAAGAAAATTAGAGAATCCGTTTATAAAGTGTAACACCTGATTTATAGAAAGTTCGAATCAGGAAAGCAGAAAGTAAAGAAATTTACTTTAAAGCACAGAATATGAGGTTCCAGATTGTGGCTAAAATGGTAGCTGCAGATCAGTTGTCAGGGGACATGGATATCTATAAAAGCAATTCCAACAGCATCAGAAGCACCGTCCAAAGACCTTGCAATGCCTTCAAGACTTGGAGGGAAGGTGACTTTGAATTGTTAACTCTAAAACTAGGAGGACCAGCAGTCAGATATGAGTCTGTCTCACAGAAATAGTAGAGACTGCATGCAAGAACCAGACACTGTGACTCAGGAAAGAGAGGAGGGAATCTTTCCAGGTTGAAATTCAAAAGAGATTTCAGGGTGATGGGACGTCCATGATACAGAGCACTGAAAAACCGGGTGCTAGGAAATCTTGACACTATCCTAATGCATTTTTAAACACTCCAGGAGAATTAGAACATAGACTACTCATGAAACATAGTCCTTGACACCAGCAGTTGTTGAGAAAATTGTTCCAGTTTAGAAAATTATATTAGCATAATATGCAGCTTACCCAGCATTGACAATAACACCACCTTGTATACACTAATGGCTCATCAACTAAAATTATGTTGTAGGTTCCTTGGAAAGATGGATGAATTTTAGGAAGGCTAGAGAGTGAAGAAAATCTGCAATTGCTAGAATCATAAGTGAACAAATAGAAAAAAAGAGTTTATACACCAATTAAACAATGTTATTGGATAAAATAGGGGCAATTAAACCTCTACAAGTGATGGAAATGAGATCTGAGTTGGAAGAAATGTGACAGTTAAGGAGCTAATGATGGGTTCCTAGTTCATAACTCTTATAGAAATGTTTGGAGCACTGAGCCACATGCATGGAGTTGCACATCAGTTAATGACAGAAATTAACAATCTGAGGAATGTGTTATTTGCCAGGTTGCCTTTGCGTGACCATCACAGGATACGTATCCATTCATTAAAAAGCTTATGATGTCATCAGGAAAACATCAGGCGTTATTAGGTTCTTCATGTCTGTGTGTGGAATGTGCTCAAATCTACTTTCATTAGACATAATACTTTACAAGCACAGGATGAGCTATTCTCTCTTATGTGTACTGTAGTATCCATCCCTCCAATTTCATAGCAGCTGCGCTCTGTTTTATTGTTGCCAATATTTTGGCTGAATTAATTTTGGTGATTTCTGCCTACATCACAGGGATACTTTTATTGCACTCATAATTTTATAATTTACTTTTTATAAATTACACATTTTCATAAATTACAAATTATACTATTGTATAATTATGCTCCTAAGTTACTCATGGTTTAGCTGGCACAGACAGAATGAAGGGCTGTGCTTTATATTAACATAGACCAATGGAAAGCTGTGCTTCATTTATCAAGCACCTTTACTTGACAAAATTTCCATCATGCTAAAGGTGAGTTGAGATCACTCCAGGGCACCCATAATTTTATAAGTGACCTTAGGATGTGTGGATGTCACACTATGCAGAGAAAATGTCAGCCGCCCCCATTTGCAGTGCTCAGAGATGAGTGGTGAGTGACAAATGAATTATAATTTCAAGAGAGAAACTTTGAAGGAAGACTTCAAATAGTGTTCCGAGAATTGCTGACATATTATATGTAGTTCTGTGAAATAGCTAAAAACCTTTCTCTACAGGTTTCCTAAATAGCTTTCATTGCTTTTTTGTTTCAAAGCTCATTTGAGGTTTTTTTTTTCTTTACCTCATTAACACTGCCTTCATTTTCTCCAACTTGCTTCATTATTTCTAAACACTTCCCAGAGCTGTTTTGACACTCCGTTGTAGGAGAGATGATTTGCTGCTTCAGTAAGTTTCTTGCTGAAAACTTTAAGGGTACAGAAATTACATAACCATTAAACTGTAATGATAGACAAATTCTTGACTTGGAGAGGTGAGAGCGAATCTTTTTTATTTATTAATTTATTTTTTGTTATCAATCACAGGTTAGGTACTTTGCATCCCAAGCGTAGCCCCCTCCCTCATTCCCTCCCACCCTCCCCAACCCTCCCTCATCTCCTCCCTGCCCCCTCCAAGTCCACCAACA
>JAQQSO010002360.1:0-14441 GCA_028658305.1 Pachyuromys duprasi | reverse complement strand
ACATCTGCCAAGTGGCTGGTGCTGGCTGCCTTCACCCAGGAGCGTGTTTGCTCCTATTAATGAGAAATCTTGATTCCAAATGATCCTGCTAGAAGAAAAGGTGACCTTTGGGAATGATGAGTGGAAAGGCATCTTATCACTTTCATTTTGCTCCTCTTCTTCCTCCTCCTTTTCTTCTGTTTCTTTCTTTTCCTTCATCCTCAACCCATCCCTCTATCCCCGGGTAGAACTACAGTTAGTGACATTTTCAGTTTCAGTTATGGCTCTGTGATGAAAAAGAGTACTTGTTATTCAAACTCCACTGCTCAGGAAAGTGCTGTGCTTGGCTGTGGGCATTTCCTCCACTCTAGGTCCATTACTTTGGGCATTGAAGTAATTGTAAAGGGCTCAGCCTTGCTTATAAACCTATCTATGGCTCTGAGGCCAAGGTCATTGGTCCATATACTCAAAACAATAGGAGAAAGAGTAGATACCAACAAGAGCTGTTAGAAAGTTCTATCTCTCAGACAGAACTCTACCCATCAGAAAAGAGGACTTGATGTGTGGAAATGTCACCAGCCGTGGTTTTCCCCCTGAAAACACAATGGAGCTGAATATATCAAGTAGATTTCAGTTGTATTATTGGGAGGTAGATTTAGTTGTAAATGTAATTACAAGGAAGTAGTAGTTATAGTTCTTAGTTTGATGTGTGAGAAAACTAATTTTGATATTAAGCTCCCCTTCTATTATGAGGAACATTTGAAGTTTGTTTGTCTCTGCATATTACCTCATGAGATAGTATATTATCTATTACTGTTAAATGGTTGCCTAATTTTTCTCTTTACTAAAATGGAAGTAAGTTGTGTTGAAGGTGACCTACAATGTATAGGTTGGGGAAAGGATGAATAAAACCACCAACTTGTTCCAGAGCAGAGGTTGACGATTTGCCTTTTTCTCGTTAAATAACTAGACAATAAATATTTTGGGGGCTAGTTGAGTTTACAGTTTCAACTGAAACTCACCTCTGCTCTTAAAGTGGCAAAGTGGCCCCTGATAATATGTAAACAAATGGGTGAGGCCACATCCCTATAAAACTTTATTTATAAACACAGGGTGTTAGCAATGGTTTGTCTGCCAGGACATATGCAAAGTTTTTTGGTTTTTTTTTTTTTTTTATGTCAGAGACTGTATTTGCTGTATTTGCCATTAGTACTTATAAGTTTTCTCAAATGACTTTAGGGTAAATTTAGAAAAATAACTTGGTCAGAAAATTGGCAATTAAATACGATAAATAAAAACTTGAATGATAATTCTTGGGCAAAAATCTAACCACAATTAAAGTATTTTCATTATTGAAAAGTGCTTGCAGATGTTCTGCTTCTTATATGTGAATAAGATTTTCAAGAACGAACTTATCATTCATCTGAATTCCAGTCTTATTTAATCCTTTGGAATTGAATGTGCGTTTCATAGGACTTGGCATACCTATCATTTTTATCTGTGTTTTCACTTTTGGGACCACGTAGTTACTGACAGCACACATGAGCAATTTTAGTTTTTTATAAGAGTTGTAGTCATGTGACTATACCATTATGGCTTGACATTTGAAATATGTCTTGATTGAAACATGAAACATTTTATGAACTGAAAATTTTGGAAATCCTTCAGGCAGAGGACTGTATTTACAATATAACATTTAATATTTCCATTTTATCCCTTTATTTTAAGCATTTATTAGGTAGCAATAAAAAAATCACTTTGGACCAATCTTCTTGTGCTTACTAAATGTAATGATTATACCAAATAAGAAAATGTGTTTTGCACATTTTGTTAGTTCTGAGATGCACATTCCTTTATGTTATAACCTCCCTGAGGATGAAGATTTTCTAATGATAGTTTACAAATTGCTAACTACCAGGTCATTATGTGGCTTTAGTTACCAGAAAAAAACCAATGTTCTGAAAACCCTTTCCTGAAACTTTGTGGTAGAATCCAGGAAGTCAACCCGAACACTTCCGGTAGAGGGGATCCGTGCTGTGGTGGAAATGTAGCACGCTGATGGAAAACTTGTACAAGGAGTGTGTAGAATGTGGCGAGCATGGCAATGTAGTGATTCGAACATGATTATACAACACCATATGTCACCTGTCTCCTTGGACTTTTTTTTTTTCTTTTCCATGATTGGCTTTAAAGAAGCCCATTGCTGAACGTGTTACAGCTACAATCTACCACCAGTAATGGAGGCAGCTCAGAAAGTGGATTTTTTCTTTAAAATTTTAAAGGGATTTATTGATTTATTATATGTGTATGGATGTTCTGCCTGCATGTATGTATAAGCATCATTTGAGTGTGTAGTGCCTACGGACAGATTCCCTGGATCTGTTGTTAAGGACGACTGTTAGCCACTGTGGGTGCTGGGAATTAAACATGGGTCCTCTGCAAGAGCAGCAATTGCTCTTACCTGAGCTTACCTACCCAGTGTGCTCTCTTTTGAGCCCCTGATAGCACTTACTGTTGAAAAGAAAAAAAAGATTTATGGTCAACAATTGGCTGCAACTAGAAGTCTTTTTCAGTTTTTTTTCCCCCAAACGAAAGGTGATGGATTAACTATGTCACATGGTTTGCATGTTGGACATTTAAGCACAAATGCCATAGTGTTATGATAAAAAACATTTAAAAACTGATGGATGGGTTGATGCTGTCTTTGGAGGAGAGGATTTGTGGCCTTGGCCTCCACATAAAAATTGAGTTCCACCACTTGGTATTCTCACAACAAGGCAAGATTTCCACCATGACATAAAAAGAAAGGTTGTCTACACACAAAACTCATAAAACTTGGACTTCCATTCTGCAGAACCATGAGGCAAGAATATTTCTGTTTATTATAAATTACTCAGTCTGTCTATGGTACCCTGTTAACGGTAGACTTGTGGCAACTTTCCAATGCAGGTGGCTCCACAGACCAAATCATTACCAAAACAAAAAGTTGACATCCATTGTAATAGAGAAAAAAAACCTCACCCACATGCAGAGCTATATGCAATGAGTGGCTGCAAAGAGCAGGAGAATCAGTCTTCTCCCAGGACCAAGTGGTCAGCCCCAAACACTTATACATGCAAGCAACCCATGCTGCACACATATATATACAAATAAAATTAAAGAAGAGGGCATGAATTCTTGAGGAAATGAAGAGGGCAAGGGAGGAATGGGATGGAAATGATATAAACTCACATATGAAGTTCTAAATGATATAAATAATGTAAACTACATCTAAGTGACATAAAATCATGTATGAAGTCCTAAAAATAAAATTAGATAAAGAAACTGTTTCTTCTGTATAAATACTTATATTTGAGTAATAAGAATATTAAGAGTGTTCTTTGTAGAGTTGAAATGGTCAGAAATCTTATACTTATTTAAGGCAATAGCATTTTTCTACTTTAGTTTGGTACCTAGATTTACGTGATATAAATAGAAAACATTAAGTATGCAAAGGGAGTAACTTCACTGTCCCGAAAGGTCTTTCTTTCACTGATGCATTTTCAACTCTTTCAGGGAGAAGGTAGTTTCATTTCTCTCCTTTGCCTCTGCTCCCAGTTTCCAATAAGCTTTCACTTGCTTCCCCCAGAGCTATGCCAAAATGCTTGTTTTCATATTTATTACAAAAGTATAATGAAAATTCCTCAGAACGCAATAATGGAAAAAAGGTTGTTTAGAGTCAAGAGAAATGGAAGGATGCTGGGTTTTGCTAAATTTGGATTATGAAAAGGTACGTAAAGTTATGCATGAGGCTAAACAAGAATTTAAGGGACACAGGAGTTATGTGGAAAGAACCGGTAAGTAGGAGAAAGTGGGGGCGGGGGGAAGGCCACCTAAGGTACTCGCGGGAACTTGGGTGGAGATGACAGCTGTTCAGATCATCAAAAAAATTGCAAATGGTATAGATGCCAGATTTAGTTTGCAAGGCTGCTTTGCTTGGATGTAAAACCTCCTCTGGGGCTTTTCCATTACATTTACATTTGCTACATTTTTTTTTCTTGACCACTCATTTAACTTCACATATAACTCTCATAACATGATGGAGAAAGGAGCCACAAGTCAGAAAAATCACCGTATTCCGTTGTACTTCAGATAGAAAAGAACAGTAATGCTAAGTGTCTTTATTGAGGACCTGGGGGATCGTATGAGGTGACTACTGCTGCTAGTGGTGAAGTAGGTCTCCCGGGACAATGGCAGAGTGCAGGTGTGGAATTGCCCTTGGAGGGCTCAGATCCAGGCATCAGAGGCTCCACCACAGGACTCTCTACAATCGCCACCCACGAAGGAGCGTCTGTAGCTCCTCAGAGAGGATGGGAATGCCGAAAACTTTGGGAGGCTCGTGGAAGCTGCAGGTGCTTAGGAAGGTGGAGGTGAGCGGTGACATGACAGAGAGGAACCGAGGGGTCATGGTTCTCACGTATGTACCTGGGATCCAATGTAGAACCTCTCCATAGGTATAAACAGAGTGTTAGACCCCTGGTAGCTTGTTGACCTGAGGGCTTTTGCAGTTCCTTGCTTCTTCTTCTTTTTTTTTTTTTCTTTTTTCTTTTTTCTTCATACTTGGGTGTTTCTCAAACTTCTAATTTGACCTACAGCATTCTGCATCTCATTCCACAGTGGGTTCATAGCCCTGTACATTCTGTGTAATAATGGAATTCAGCGAGTCTGGAGTGCATACTGGATAGCTGTGTTTGTCTCCTTAGCTTCTGACCATCTCTCCAATTTGTTACATATATACAACCTTTTGTACATGAAATGGCGATTGCATTCACAAATTAGCCGAAGCTGTGGTTGTCTGAACAAGACTGACACACAATCAGGCCAGCCAACATTCTGACAGGGAGTAGATGCTCTCAGGCCCCACCCACACTGAGAAGATTTTGGTAGCAAGTAGTTTCTGGGGGAGGGAGAATAATTCTTTTATGAGGCTGTGGCCACTGGTTGGTTCACATGTTCCAAAAGATGGCTCCACACCCATGTACATATGATGAAAGCTCTAACTAGACTTACTTGGTTATCTGATATTACTTTAGGAAGAAATAGTACAGGAACATTCTGGTAATCCCTGTGGTTCAACACCATAGGTGCTGGGGAAGCAGAGTGCCGCCATGAATTCAGCTAATGTGATATTTAGTAGCCCAAGCTGCTGTCTTCGGCTTCCTGGAACTTTTAAGAAGTGCTATGTGATGCAGAATAACAGTGCAGCTCACAATGCTGTCAGAATTCACATGAGTGTGATTTACGGAAGAACAATGAAGTGAAAACATTAAATTAAAATAAACAAATTAAAAATTAAATCTTCTGACAACAAAATACAAAGTTTTACTTCAAATTTCATGATTTACAAAGGGTTTGGGGAAAGTATTTTTTCCTGAAAACTTTTTTCTTTTTTAAAATTCTATGCATAATACAAGTGTTGGGGATTTTAAAATAGTTCCAGTTTTCAACAAACAAAACTAATTTAGAAATGAGCTCTAAAGGCATAAAATTGGGAGGTTGTTCAATTTGAAAAGAATTGCTGACTTATTTTGTGTCCGGCTGTGCTTCAGCTGTAAAGAGATACCATGACCAAGGCAACTATTATAAAATAAGATTTCAGCTGGGGCTTGCTTACAGTTTTAGAGAACTAGTTCTTGTTCATCATGGTGGGAAGCAGTCATAGGAGCAGAGAGAGAGAGACTGGGTCTGGTGTTGGATGTTGAAACTTCCAAGCATACTCCCAGTGACAGGCCTCCTCTAACAAGACCACATTTCCTAATCTTGGCAAAGAGTTCCACTCCTTGGTGACTAAATACTCAAAAACATAAGCCTATGGGGGCCATTTTCCTTTAAACCACCACATTCTATTCTCTGGTTCCTACAAGCGTGTTGCCATACCATAATGCAAAATACATTTAGTTCAACTTCAAAGTCCACAGTCTTTCATAGTCTCCACACTGTTTAAAAATCCAAAGTCTCACCAAGGCAGTGGTGGTGCATATCTTTATTTCCAGCCCCCAGGGGCCAGAGGCAGGTGGATCTCTGAGCTTGAGGCCAGCCTGATCTACAGAGTGACATCTTGGACAGCCAGAAACCCTGACTCAAAAAAAAGAAAACAAACCAAAACAACAACAACAACATTCAAAGTCTCTTCTGAGCACTCCTTAACTGTATCACCTTGTAAAACCAAAACCAAACAAAAAAGCAACAACAACAATAGGTCACAGGCCACATACTTCCAACCTACAATGGCACATCACTATTCCACAAGGAGGGAAAGGAAGCATAGTGGGGAAATACTGGACAAAAGCAAGATAAAAATCACCAGGGCAAACAACAAGTGTTGTTACCTACTGAGCAATCATTGTGGACCTAGATTTTTTTTTTTAAACCTTCCAGTTATTGTAACCTTCCTTTTGTTTGTTAAAAGAAAATTAAAGTGAGTTCTATTTCTCAGTGGAGTGTCATTTGGAAAGGCAGGCAGTGGTGATAGCTAACAACAAATACACTTTGGATTATTAATGTTACAGTATGATATAATCCTCTTACCTGAAGAGCAGCCTTAGTTACAGTGTTTCCTTCTGTAATTTCTGTGTTAGTTTCCATCAAACAAAATTGTGGCATTGGTAATTAGTCCTCAAATTTATTGTTTCATTACAGTTTCCCATGGCTTCTGGTTTTTCATTTTGAGAATCCAGGTGGCTCCTGAGAGGATGAACTTCTTTCTGAGGAATGTTGATGAAGTGTGTGCCCTGAGCTCATATTCTCATTCTGATCTAGAGATTGGCCCAGTTGTAAATATGTAACAATCGCAGATCCAGCTGAATTCCAGAGAATATTGGGGAAATTCAAGGTCTCTGTTGTCTGCAGACATGGAAACTACACAGCTCTTGCTATAAGAAGAGCGTGGCAGGGGATGGAGTGAGTGTCAGAGATCAACAGTCCCAGTAGCAAGCCAGAGAAAAGGAACCCCCTCAAAACTTAGCTAAAGCTACACACACAGTCTCTACTGTTCTTTAAACATACGAGATGAACAGAAACAGATAAGCCACAAATATTCCCTACCTTTATTCACATAGTAATCTTACTGAACTAGTGTGATGGTGAGGTCAGCAACAGAGGAGATGTTACAAGTAAAACACTGCCTGAGCCCAGGAAGGAGTAAAGTGATCAGACTTGCCCTGTCTTCTACTGGAAATTAGACCTCTTTTATTTTATTTTACTTTAGTTTTTAAAATTTATTTATTTTTATATCAATCACAGGTTAGGTACTTTGCATCTCAGGCGTAGCCCCCCTCCTTCCTTCCCTCCCACCCTCCTTCTCCCTCCCTCATCTCCCTCCTCCCCGCCCCCTCCAAGTCCACCAACAGGTGAGGACCTCCTCCCCTTCCATCCAACCCCAGCTCATCCTGTCTCCTCAGGGCTGGCTGCAATGTCCTCCCCTGGGATCTAGAAATTAGACCTCTTTATTTCCAGTTACAAGGAAGTTTATTCAAATTTAGCCCACAGAGCTCTATAAGCTGGATAGTGTAAGAACGTTCAGAATGCTAAAGTAATTGAAGACTTTTCCTTAATGTTCACTAATGCCATATGGTTGATAAAGGGGTATGTTTCATTTGAAATTGAATGCATATCCAGGATGTATATTTTGCTTAAAAAGGCTCTTCTGCCTACAGATTGTTATCACACAAGACTTGAAATCTGGCTATCTGCTCTGTGCAGGGTTAGAAATGTAAGACTCCTGCCAGGCAGTGGTGCACTCCTTTAATCCCAGCACTTGGGAAGATGAGGCAGATGGATCTCTTAGTTTGAGGCCAGTGTAGTCTGTAGATCAAGTTCTAGGACAGCCAGCATAGACAAAACATTGAGAGAGAGAGAGAGGTGAGGCAAAATTCCTGACCACAAGATGAAGTTAACATAGTAAAATTAAGGAAAGTAGAGATAAGGTTAGCATGCAAGAAGGTACTGAATTTCAAATCCCTGTCTCTACTCCTCTTTCTGTGAAATGATAGTTATTCTCATCTTAGTGAAACACCTAAGATGCAGTGTACAGGCAAGAAGCATGCTCTATCTGCCAATCATAAGGTTTTGTGTAGAAGCCATGGTGCAGAGGGCTGCAAGCATCAGTGGATCAGTAGAGCTGAGATGCTAAGAAATTGAAAAGTTCAGGTCAAGTTTTATTGACAACTCATATAAAACTTTACTAAAGGCTACACCTTTAGCTACTAGCTCTTGTTATAAGCTGGAAGCAAAATATTTCATAATTCAAAATATTTTCATGGGTGTCCGTGTGTATCAACATTAAGCCGCATGTGTCTAGGTATTCTCAGAGGTCTGAAGAGGGTGTCAGTAGCCTGGAGCTGGAGTTACAGGCTGTGTTGAGCCGCCCAACATAGATCCTGGGAACTAAACTCAGGTTCTGTAGAAGACCCATAAGTTTTCTTAGCAGCCACGCTGTCTCTTTAGCACCCTTTCACAGTTTTTACAGTATTGACAATAAAACCCAATCATGCTTGTCCAAAACTGACTTATCTCTTTGAGCCTTTGATCTAGCTCTTGTCTTTTACACTGTCAGAAAGATGGCTACTGAAGTAGTTGCTAACTAGACAGTGAAGCTGTTCCTTTGTCCATTTCAGATATGCAATGGAGGGGGAACAGATCATAGAAACCCTTCTTGAAAGCTGTCTCAGGAATAGTTTCATTGGGAATGATTAGAGAACACAACTGAGTTCAATTATGTTTCATCTCACACATGAGGATTCGTGGTGGTTATGCTGTTTTCTCCCACCAAAGCATGTTGTATGTTGGAAACAGTGATAGTTAATGAGCATACCTGACACAGAGAGCAGCATGCTGGGCTTATCATAGAAGTAGAAACCATTAAGGATTTTAAGTTTATTACATTTGGGAGGGAGGAAGTCCATTTCAAATAGACACAGGCTTCATTTAGAAAGTGGATACCAAAGACAAACTTGTGGAATCACTTGTTGATGGTTTCATCATCCATCACAGCCTTTTCCTTTATCCAATCAACAACTGCTAATTGAAAAAAAAATGAGTTCTTTGGGAAGTCTACCCTACCACTAACCCTTGAATAAGTCTCACTGGGAAATCAAATCTTCCTTCTTATAGTATTCCCAAATCTTCTAAGTCATTTGGGTTTTTAGAGTCAATGCATTCTCCCTGTTATTTCAGCAACTCAAGGCGGGTTTTACTTCTGTCC
Source organism: Pachyuromys duprasi (assembly GCA_028658305.1). Taxonomy (NCBI): domain Eukaryota; kingdom Metazoa; phylum Chordata; class Mammalia; order Rodentia; family Muridae; genus Pachyuromys; species Pachyuromys duprasi. The sequence goes on along the minus strand of JAQQSO010002360.1, from coordinate 5,221 downwards.
CATAAAGATAATGATCAAATCTCCTTTTAGCAAGGGCTAGACAGTGCTTCAGTTCTTCACTTACTCCATCTCCATTGGTATCAGTTGACAGAATGTCCTCTGCCTTGCTTTTTCAACTTTGGCCTTCCAGACCTTGTTTCAGCCAAGCTTAATTGCTTCTTAAATGCTTCTGTCTGTTCTCTTTGTTCCTTTGTGTTTTCCAGAGTTTCACTGTTACTATTTCCCTTTCCTGTTGACCTGAAGTAAAGCAACCCTTACTGTATTCTGTGCTACTGATAATCCCAAGAATTTGCCCTTCCTTTCCACTAGTATTATTTGTTAAAAATATTATTATTTGTTATGTGTATGGGTGCTTTGCCTACCACATGAGTGCCTGGTATCTGTGGAAGCCAGAAGAGGGCATTGGACCCCCTTGGAACTGGAATATCCCAGTTACAGATGGCTATAAGCTGCCACATGGGTGCTGGGAACCAAACCTGGGTCCTCTGGAAGAACATTGGTGCTCTAACTGCTGACACATTTGTCTAGTTGCAATAGGATTGTTTTGAGTCTAACTTTGTGACAATATATAACTTTTATATCTGGTTGAAATTTTTTCAAGTGTTTTCTTTATCTGAATGTCCATTATCACCAACCTTTTTTCTTACTCGTTGCATTCATGAGGAAATCCCTGTCTTATTTTGAGACTCTGGGATATAATCTCTCCTTGATTCTTCTCCAAACCCAAGACAAAAAAAGCAAACCCATTTTTTTAAAGCCACTTCCTTTTGGTTTTTCCTTTTTAAAAAAGTATTTATTACAAGTTATTGACTTTGTATCCTGGCGTAGCCCTCTCCATCTTCTCCCATTCCCACCCTCCCTCCATCTTCTCCCTCTATATCCCTTCCCTAATCCACTGATAGGAAGACCTCCTGTCAGAACCTAGCCTATTAGGTCTCATCAGGACTGTCTGAATTATCTTCCTCTGTGGCCTGACAATGCTCCCCTCTCCCCCAGGGGGAGGTGATCAAAGAGCCAGCCATTAAGTCCATGTCAGGGACAGACCCTGCTATCCTTACTAGGGAACTCACATTGAGACTGAGCTGCCATGGGCTACATCTGAGAAGGGGTTCTAGTTCCTCTCCATGCATGGTCCTTGGTTGGAGTATCAGTCTCTGCAAGGGCCTCTAGGCCCAGATTTTTTGGCTCTGTTGGTTTCCTTGTGGAGATCCTGTCCCCTCCAGGTCTTTCTATCTCCCCTTCTTCTATAAGATTTCCTGCACTCTGCCCAAAGTTTGGCTATGAGTCTCAGCATCTGCTTCAGTATCCTGCTGGGTAGATTCTTTCAGAGGCTTTCTGTGGTAGGTTTCTGCCCTGTTCACTATCTTGTCCCATTTCTGATGTCTATACTGTTTGCCCTTCTGAAAGAGGATTAAGCATTTTCTTTAGGGTCCTCCTTGTTTAGCTTCTTTAGGACTCTAGATTTTACTATGTTTATCCTATATTATATGTCAAGCCACTTCTTATTTGTCAACTGGAGATGTATGTGCTAAAGTAAAAATTAAATTCTAGAAGGCAGATGAAAAACTTTCAGTTTAACACAATCCTCTTAACACATCTTTAATTAACATTTGTCTGATAGAGGACAACAGACAAAAATATAATACTAGATGCTTAAGGAATTACTGATAATGCCCCTGCTGAACCCAACCATCCTTACCTGCTGTTGAATTAGGAGTGCACTCCTTATAACCTATACGTTCCGCTTGGCCCTGAGGAAAGTGGAGAATTCATAAACACAAGGATGGATTGATGTGGGGTGTTAGAACCAGCCAAGTCTTTTTATTGTGCTACCTTTGGAGACCTTCTCTCTGATAGGATTGCCTAAAAGGCAAAGAATTTTATTATTAATAGAGGTTTCCAGAAAAGAATGTGAGTTTTGAATCTTTGTTAAGTAGACAATAATCATTCCAAATCATTGCTCAAAGGGAAGGAGCTTCTGAAGAAAAGAAAACGATTTTCAATAGCACAGCATGTCCACAGGAACAAGACAGAATAATTAAAGCCAAACAGTCACACAAGAAAAGAAACTGGTCCAGAATGATGTGATTTATTTTCGAGACCTCTTCCTAAGCTCGTCTCTTAAATTGCAGCATCCTCCAGATGTCCATCCTCGACCCCCTGATCTCATGCTGTGAACTCTCCGAGAGTGACCTCATTTCCTCTCATGATCTCAGTTCCTGATGATTCAGAACTCTATCTTTATCCTTGACATTTCATACAGATTCATCCATCTGTCTACTCTATGGCTCTCATAGCATTAACTTAAAATCCTCAGTCAACTTCTATACAACAGTAATTATTCTCACTACCACAAATCTCACCCGCCCCAGCCTTCTGCCCAATACTTTATTCTTACTATTCTGCCATTCTTTGTTGTGTTTGCATATACTACGACCAATCTTATTCACTCAGACTATAAAAACATCATCTTAGATCTTTTAAAATCCTGACTTCTTTCTGTCACGTTGGTTTTGCTTGGTTTTAGCCCCTGCTTTTTTACTCTAAAGTACTATAGTGATCTCTTTATCGACCTGTGTCAAGCAGCATTTGTACTGTCAGCAGTAGAATATGACACTAACTAGTGTAATATGATTTTCTACATATTTAGAAATACTTTCATAAGCAAAGGGATACTTGGAGAAACAGAATCAGGAAATCTGTGAGAACCAATGGAGACTTGTCAGCTAGAGTTGCAGCCAAGGTGGTGGGTCAGAAAGAGATGCTCATTTTGCCCCTACTACAGCAAATATCATGGTCATCTCTGGCCTGAGGGACACTCTAGACAGTGCTGTTGAGCACCATAACTAAAAGTCCTTCTACTTCTTCAAGACTGAAAATACTGAGTGAATGTATCAAGTTGATAGTTTGATACTATATGGTGATATTATAGATATGAGTAGATGGGGAAAAAATCCCTGCTATTTTGGGTTATCATGATGGACAATGCCACCTGCTTTCCTAAAACTTCCTACACACACAATTTCTCTTTAACTGGGAATATTGAAAATTGGGTAATAGTAATAACAATGATAAAAAATGTCTAATTAATAGTGTCTTCTTCTAGTCATACAGTCATTTTTGCCTTAATAGCTTTTCAGCAAGGAGACCAGGGAAGAAAGACAGAAAATGTGCTAGCTAGAAAACTGTCAGTAGGATTCATGCCAGAAATCATAGCTATTTGAAGCAAACTTATAGAAAATGTGTGATGGAACTCGCAAATCCAAAAGCTAGAAAGTAGAAACAAGTGTTGGGAAGATGGATCAGCAGGCAGAAGCACTTGCTACTCAGGTCTGGTGACCTGAGATGGGTCTCTGAGACCCAGGTAAATAAACAAAAATCTGGATCCATTGAAAACAAAACGTTGCAGTGATGAGCTTGTTTAATGCATGCTCTCCTGTGATGTGGGAGGTGGACCATAGAGAACTGTTAGGACAGGACACTCTCAGGCCGGTTAACCTGGAGTATGCCGTGCAACACAAGTCGCATCTCCTCATTCTCAGACATGCCAGAGTGCACACGCACCCGTAATTATTCATTCTCACATGTGCACGTGTGCACCCCCCCACAGAACACATACAAACACGTACATAAATACAACATAATGCACACACATACATATGTACATACATACACAAAATACATACATATACAGAAGTACATATATATGTACATAAATACACACATACATAAACACAGTAAATAAATAAATGCAATTTGAAAATAGAAAGTAGAGACAACATTTATTCAATTTATAGATGTATGGATGAGATGAGGCAGTAAATTGAAACTGGTATTGATGACTTTTTTATTTATTATATTTTATTAATTACAGTTTATTTCCTTTGTATCCCACCTGTAGCTCCCTCCCTTTCCCCTCCCAAACCTACCCTCCTTCTTCTTTACCCATGCCCTTCCCCAAGTCCACTGATAGAGGAGGTCCTCCTCCCTTTCCATCTGACCCTAGTCTATCGGGTCTCATCAGCACTGGCGGCATTGTCTTCCTCTGTGGCCCGTTTAGGTTGTACCCACTATGAGGGGGAGGTGATCAAAGAGCAGGCCAATCAGTTTATGTCAGAGACAGTCACTGTTCCCATTACTAGGGAACCCACTTGGACACTGAGCTGCTATGGGCTACATCTGTGCAGGGGTTCTAGGTTATCTCCATGAATGATACTCCATGGCTGGAGTATCAATCTCAGAAAACACCCCTGTGTCCAGATATTTTGGTTCTGTTGCTCTTCTTGTGGAGCTCCTCTCCCCTCCAGGTCTTTCTATCTCCCTTGATAACTTTTTTCTCTAGCAATACACTGTGAGAAAAATTTAAAATTTGGATACATTTAATTCATATTCTTATAATCATGTCTTAATATAAGTAGCATGCTGTGTGAATCTGGGTTTTGGAGGGCAGGAATCAGTGCAAATATGTTTTCGTTACTCATAAGGATCATTGAGATCTGGCATGAGGAGGTATGCAAAATCTGAATGCTCAATTAAAATGATTTCAGAAAAGAAGGTTTTCCACCTTTCATGCTTCTAGAGGCAGCCTAGAACCCAAGGACATTAGACCGTGTCACATCAATTTGTAAATACTTAGCACTTGCTTCTCTTGTGGTAACATTAATCCTGCCAAACTGTAAGTGATTTCAGTCTGCTTCTGTAATGGTACTTGTACTATCCTTACCCATCAAGTCCCGACTTTCTTATTTTCAAAGATCTTGTTCTCATGCAGGTTTTGTTGTCAAACCCTGGACTGTCGTTTACACTTATGACTTTTTACCATATTATGAAACAGTGAAACTATTATAAGCAGCATTTATTTGCCATGTAATGTGTGGTAAACAGCAGCAAACTCAGCATATGCTTCATGTACAAATCATGTCATTGATCCTATCTGATTGTATAAAGTCCTTATTGCTTACAAATGTAGTAGAGTAAAAAGTGATAAGTAGAATGAAAAGTTTATTAAGAAAGCTATGGAGGCGGGATCCAAGATGGCTGCCACGAGAGAACACTGTGTCTGAGGAGTAGGAGAGCAGAAACAACGCAGCGACCAGGAGACTGAACTCTGGGACCTAAAACGCCAGCATTGTGAGTGCCAGGTGAGCGGAACTCCTACGGTGAGAAAATCAAGTGGGAAAACCCTAGGGACACCCAGTTATTACCTGGAGAAATTTCCCTG
>JAQQSO010002359.1:0-14442 GCA_028658305.1 Pachyuromys duprasi | reverse complement strand
GGGGGAGGGGGCTACGCCTGGGATTCAAAGTACCCAACCTGTGATTGAGAGAAAAATAAATAAATTAAAAAAAAATAAAAAAAATAAAAAAGAAAAAAAAATAACTGAGTAGTATTCCATTGTGTAAATGTACCACAATTTCTGCATCCATTACTCTGCTGAGGGACATCTAGGTTGTTTCCAAATTCTGGCTATTACGAATAAAGCTGCTACAAATATGGCTGAGCAAATGTCCTTGTTGTATAGTTGAATATACTTTGGATACATGCCTAGGAGTGGCATAGCTGGACCTTGAGGTAGAGTGCTAATTCCTAATTTTCTGAGAAAGTACCAGATAGATTTCCAAAGTGGTTGGACTCCCCACCAGCAATGGAGGAGGGTTCCCCTTTCTCCACATCCTCTCCAGCATGTGTTGTCATTTGAAGTTTTATACTTAGCCATTCTGACGGGTATAAGGTGAAATCTCAGGGTTATTTTGATTTGTATCTCTCTGATGGCTAAGAATGTTGAACATTTCATTTTTAGTTAAATTTTTATTTTTTATATTAATTATAGGGTTTTTTTTTGCTTGAATCCCATCTGTAGTCCCTTCTCTCATTCTCCCGCCATCCCACCATCTCTCCCTCATCTCCTTCCATTCCCCCTTCCAAGTCCACTGATAGGGGAGGTCCTCTTCCCCTTCCATCTATCCTTAGCTTATCAGGTCTCATCAGGACTGGTTGCATCCTCTTCCTCTTGGGCCTAGTAAGGCTGCTCCCTAATCATGGGCAGATGATCAAAGAGCCAGCCACTGAGTTCATGTCAGAGACAGTCCCTTTTCCCCTTACTAGGTACCCACTTGGAAACTGAGCTGCCATGTGCTACATCTGAGCAGGGGTTCTAGGTTATATCCATGAATGGTCCTTGGTTGGAGTATCAGTCTCAGAAGAGATTGCTTTGCTACCACTCTCTGCTTCACTCTATTTTAGTATTCTCTTCTGTCAGTCATGTTTAATACTCTAGCGCTGAAGAAAGGGCTTTGTAGACCCCATGTCCTAATCAAAGTAAATTTAGTATGTTTGATACAGTTGGGTGGTAAAATGATTTGGCCCACTAGCATTTGTATTAAGTCATTTTTATTAAATGATTTACTTTATGACATTTTGTATATTTATTTATTGTATTTTCATCATACTTACCACCACGGCCTTATATTCTTCTCTACATCACTCCCACTGAACAAATTCCTTCACTTCTTCATGTTTATTAGTCCTCCTTCTACTTCACGTCTTTAACATGTGACTGTGTGTTTGTTCCACTGCACTTAATTAGAGTTGTTTACATGAGCACAGGTATAGTTTATTTACCAGACTGTAGACAAGGCAATAGTTTTACATCTGAAGAAAATATATGCCCACCCCCACCAAAGGACAATTGTCTCTGTGGTTGATGAATGGCTCAAAATTCCCCTCTCTATTCATGACATTTAATAGTTTACAGGATCTGTGCAGGGAACCAAAGCTCACGATGAGTTCATGATACCCCAGTCCTGTCACATCCAGAAAATATCTTTCTTTCCTCAATGCTCTTTTCCATCCTGCAACATATATAGAAGGCTTCATATCATCTAATACATTAAGACAATAGCTGACAAAGAAAATGCTAGCTATGAATAGCATTACTATTTCTACAGTGTCTTGATAGAGATAAGGAAATTTTTTTTTTAGAAATATAACTACGTGGAAGGGGATGGACCTTGCTAAAAAAATACATGTAATGACTACTAGAATAGGCATGGGACTGACTGTTGACCTCTCTGGAATTGGACAGAGAAGGGTGTTTCTATTATAAGATGGAGTAAATAAAACTAAAATGGGTTTGGAAGTAGGATGAAAGAAAGACAGTGAATCTGAAAATGTTTGCCCTAAGGCCAGCCTACCTATATGTGAGAGATTCAGTTAAGGAGAGACTGCTTCAGGATTCAGGCTGAGATTCCATCACATTTAAGAGCCTAGAGGAAGAATATTTTAACCAAAGGCTAACAAGCATTTTGCTCCTGTTAGTCTGTAGGAACAACTACTTCAGTTAAGCACATATTAGGGAAGAAAGGAAGGTGGGGATTTGGAAGGTCTTTTTGAACTTGGAGGTAAAGAAGGCCTCCATTTATTTTATCTAAGGTATATAGAAAGGAATGATTCTCAGTAAACTATTTCCAGAATATAAATGGGTTGAAGAATTTCCTGGGCCTTTACTGTAGGACCTCATACGGCTCAAGTTAAAAGCATCAATATCACTTCTGATTCATTTAAATACAAATACTATCTCTTTCAAGACTGATTCCATAATAAGCAAAGCAAAAGTTAAGGTTTGTAAATTCAGTGCCACTGAAGCTGGACATGGAGTTCTGGAAGGCTGCTTAGTGTTGGTGCAACTAATGTGGGGTGCTGGGAATGTTGGGAAGTGATAGAAACATTAAGAAAGATGAGCTTATTGGAAGAGGCATGCCATTGAGTTTATCTTGTAGGATATGTTGGGTCTTTGGCTTTCTCTGTCTTTCACTTTCTAGCAGCTATAAGGTAAATAACTTTACACCCCATGTGGACCATTTTGCTTTCCTCAAGCCCAAAGTACAAGGACCAAGAAACCAGGGCTTGAAATTATTGAAGCCATGACAGGTATAGCTAAGCCTCTTCAGTTGGACCTACCATCATTGCCTTGGTTCCTGTCTCTTCTACAAAGTGGCATTGCATCCTATCTCTTCTACAAAGTTGTCAGAGCTGTATGAAATCTCTTTCAGGGTGACAAGCTCCCTCTCTGGTTGGCAACCAGGTTCTCTGGGCTTTTCTTCTTTCAGCATAAGACCCCAGGGAAGTTCTAAAGCCCGTAGTTTCAATAGTTTGGTAGTCAAAGAGATAGGCAGAAGAGTCACTTTAGAATATTTCCACCCCTGCCAGGAGAGTTACATAAAATTCTAATAAGAGAAGAAAATGAAGTGTAAAGTTCATCAATGAACTTTTATTTTTCTTCCTAGTTCTTAGGCTAAGCATCTAAAAAGAACTGTCAAATTAATAGCCAGCTCTTTGTGTAAGTATTTTTACACAGATTCCAGAGGAGAAAAAAAATCTTTCCCACACCTGTGTAGAAGTAGCCTAAGGAGCATAAACTGTCAAAATCTGAAGGGTGTGATGAGCAGTATGTCACCGTGAAAGGCTGGTGCTTATTCAAATGTTGATGGCATTAATGATGGCGATAATAGCCATGGTGATGATAATGATGAGAATCATGATCAAGAAAAAGACACATCCAAGAAAGCCACACTCTAAAGAAAATAACTACTGCAGGAAAGGGAAGGATTTTAACATTGCTACAAGCCTAAAATAAGATGAATGATCTGGCTGTTTTCCCTCTGTGGTAACTTATTTATTTTAACCACATACCAATTTTAACTGCTGTTTGTAAGAGAACAATATTTTTCCACCTAGAAAAACTATTGCTATTGGGAATTAACCAAATTTGTGAAAGTCTCTGTAATTTCAAGGTATTCTTACATCATCTTTTTCAGCCACTCTTGTTAGGAGCTGTATCCAATGGCATGCTTAATTAATTAACAGCCAATTAATTAATTTTATAGCAAGAAAAGTAAAAAATTGGAAAGGATATGTCCTGAGAGAATTTAACTTATTATTATGCTTTATAAAAGTTTCCAAATTACATCTTAAGTCATAGTGTAAAGTAGCCTGGAAAGTGAAATTATTATTTGCATTTCCTTGTCTAATGCCACTATAGGCTTTTGTGTGTGTGTGTGTGTGTGTGTGTGTGTGTGACTGTAAATTCAAAAGGGCTTTTCTTCCTTTTCTTTGTCATTGCAATGAGTCATGGGAACTCTGACAAAGACACTGTCCTTGAACTCCAACTCTGGTAATTTTCTGTATCTTCTATTTAACTAGACCCCACTTTAGCTTCCATTTCTGTCCTTGAAGAATCTCATTTGAGCAGGAATACCAAGTGTCTTAAAATTTTTACTCAATTTTCCATCTTCACTATGTATTGATCTGCATAATCCATACAAAATTTGTAGCTAGAAATAAATCATTGTTGATGTTTCTTTCTGGTGATTTCTGTCTGAGGCAGACTCCATCCTGTCCCTGGATTATCTGTCTCCACATGTCCCTGTTAGAAGGTACACTGAATTCAGTGTCATTTCCCTATTGACAACTCAATTGCAGATGCTCCTATTTTCCCCACCAAGGCTACCTTCCAATAAAGTCTGACTTCCTAACTTTATTGTGGGTTATGAACATCTGTTTAAAAACCAAACAGACCAATTAATGAGTCTAAAAAAAGGGTACACCATCTCCCTTTTAGTACCACAAGGAACAGTCTTTTGTGACATGGCTTCTGTATAACTTGACCTTCCTACCCTGTTGATACTCAAACAGAAAGACTCTTGAGGTCACTTTGTGAATGCAATGTGACCACACCACATACACTAGTCTCACAAAGCTCATTTCATTAACTTCTATTGGCTTTATTCTCTTGTCAAATAAGTGACACTCATTCCTCAATATTTTCCTCTAATACCCTTAGCAAACCAACCTCTTCTAAATATTCTAATCCCTTAAACATTTTCAGTGTATTCTCCCAATACAATTTGTGACCAACAGATATCCACACAATTGGAACACACTTTCTTATTGATTATTTTTAATACATACTCAGTGACTTAAGTGCATGCCCACTATGAAAATATTGCATTTAACACAGATAAAGGAGTCATAATGAAAATTTTAATGTAAATGGATATAAAGAAGAGATGTGACTAAAAGCAAGGATGCAAAAACAGACAGGATCTCAGAAAAGCTGAAAAAATTATAATAGGCATACTCATCAAATTTTCATAGGCTTCTGATTGAGAATGTTTGAATAAGAGAAATTTTGAAATAGAGATGGTAGGCAACTTTGTCAACTCATGCTTACAAGAGGTACAGTGGACTCTAAGAGAAGCAATTCTTTATGTACACTAAACCTAGCTCCAGCTTCGGCAGATCCCAACATTTTGGTGATGAACTTTCAAAAAAACCACTGTCATTTAATTTAATTGTCTCAAATGAATTATACATCCCTTTGTATTTGTTGTCCAAACAATCTATACTAAGGTTTATTAAGCAGACATAGCATTTCATCATGGAAACAACTTCAGAGAAAGGAAGAACAATCTATAAATTCCTGAGCACAATAGTCACATTAATTAAGTGTCCAGTAATCTATTTGGATGAAGGGTGCTGTACAATATAAGTTCAACTAGATTGCATCTACAATTGGTTTGCAAAAGTTGCTTATGAGAATTCCACCTTTTCAATGGTTTCTTGGAGCCCCTTCTTGTAATAACCATTCATTACTGACAATTCTACAATGCCATTCGTTTTTCAAATAAGGAGCTTTATTGATTTAACCAGCAAAAGATTGTAACTGAAGAACCCATGGGAAAACTTCTACCTTGATAAGAAAGGTAAGGAAGAAAGGAATGAAAACCCATTAAATGATGAAATGCAGATCATCTAAATTGTTTCCTATGTACTTAGAAATAGGAAGCAGGATTCTCCCTGCTATTTATCCCTGTTAAAGATAATTTGGAATATAGAGAATGTTCACTTCAGTTCTACCTTAGTTTGTGTTATGTAGTACTCAGAGACTTCTAACCCTGCTTATAGGAGGTGATTGTAATGGAAATTTCTCCTCTATAAAATGCTTATAAATATGGATTGTAATCCTAACATTTTAAAACTTGAATGTTTTGAATCAAAGTTCTCCACAAAAAATACTGAGAACTTTGCATTGTTGTTGGATGCTAGCAAACAAACAAACAAAACAAAACAAAAAACACACCAGTTGGTATGAGAGTAACATCTTTGAGGAAAAAAGAGTGAATTATATTGAGATAATGTTTGTTTTGTTTTAAGATTGTCCTGATACAATAGACAAAATTGCATGTTATTCAAAATATCTCCCAGAGTTTTTCTAGAGCAAAATAATTTCATACACACAACTTTGCTTTGAACATTTAGTGTCAATCAAATAAAAAACAGTTGAGGAAAACTTATTTTTTTGTTTGTTTGTTTGCTTGTTTGCTTTGTTTTTTTCCTGAGAATTTAATATTAAAGAATCCCTTAAATATCTATAAAAACACAAACAAACAGTGGAAAAAATGCTTAAAACTGTTCAAAACATGAAAGTGGAAATAGACTGCATAAAAAAATCCAAGCTGAAGAAAATCTAAAAGTGAAATTTAGGAACTAGAACAGGAATCACAGAGGCAAGTTGTACCAACAAAAAGATTATACGAGCTAGAGAGGAAGAAGGACAGCAAGAAAACAAGGGTCTCTAAATCAATCCTAGCAAAGCTCATGTGAACTCATGAAGACTGAAGCAGCACAGGTCTACACCAGGTCCCGTGCATATATATTATGTCTTCCAGTTTAGTGTTTCTATGGTGGTGCACAACCATCTGCAACTCCATATCCATAGGATCTGACACCTTCTTGGATCTCCACATGAAAGTGGCAAGTACACAAGTATCTAGACAAAAATATACATCTACATGAAATAGAATTTAAAAGTCTACAAAAAAATGTGAGGGCAGCCAAACTTTGATGGCTTTGATCATACTTTTTTAAGTATGATCATAAAAGTCTCAAGAAATAATGTAAATAATCAATAAATGGTATTTATGAAATTAAAAAAACTTTTACATGGCAGTTGAAACCATGAGCATAGTGAAGAGACAGCCTGAAAAAAGTATTGTCAGAGAATCTTTTTAACCAACAAATGAGAAAGGAGTAATATCTAGCATAGATGAGAAACACTCCTAATTTTATAGCCAAAAAATTTAAGGCAACGTAGCACAGACTTGTTCATCCACATTTAATGCAGAACTATTCATAATAGTCAGGGTATGGAGTCATGTTAGATAGCCATCAACCAATAGAGGTATACAGGAAATAAGATATGTACATGCTTACATGAAAGGGAGTCCTCTGCAGCCATAAGCAAGATTAGAATTATGTCGTTTTCAGGAAAAAGGACCTGGGCATCACCAAATAAGATTTTATAAGCAGACCTGAGGATGACAAATGTAACAGGAATCTAGTCTTAAACATGTGGGTGATAATGTCATTATGAAACATTATTTGGGAAGCAAATAGAGATAGAAATGGAAGGGTCTTAGCAGCCACTCTAGGACATTTCACCAACAACCTGACTTCTACAGGCCCCTTTTGTTAGAGATTCCATGATACTCTCAAGAACACCATAGGCTTGATGCTTATAGGACAATTGATATCCAAATTATACTTCAGACAGAAATGGTGATAAAGGACATGTATAGAAATAAACACAATTTGTATGTGTGCAGGGAGAGAAAACCATCACTATTTTGCTAAATAAATTGAATCTATCACTATGATAAACTAACTGGCATACATATTATTACAGTGTGAAAACTAGAGAACTTAAGTGTAAAAGCTAATTTTAAATGACAGCTCAACACGTGAGCAAGTTATTTACTGTGTATGAATAAGAATACTTGTCTCTATAAGTTATTGAAAATATTAATTGAAAGAAAATTGTATAACATTTTTACATTACTCTATTTCCCATTAAAACTAGCTAGTATTTTTATGACTGTCATTTTTTATTATGATAGTATGATAGCTGCTTGAAATTGAGATCCTATTCATAGTCTAGTCACTGATAATTATCATTCTGCCATGCAGTTGAAGTTGCTAATTTTTCTTGAAGCTAGAGGTATAACTCAAAAGAATACCTGTCCAAGAATAAATGCAGTGTCCTAGTTTATTTTTTTTTTGTTAACTTGATATAATCAAGCAGTATCTGGGGAATGGGGGTCTCAGGAACCAGATCACCCAGATTAGACTGACATGTGACTGAGTCTGTGGGTTCCCGTCTTGATTAGTGGTTGACGTGGAAGGGTGTAGCTCACACTGAACAGTTCTATCCCTAGGCAAAACTTCATAAAAATGATCCTTGGTTGTTTAAGAAAGCCGGCAGAGCATAAGAGGGGGTGGGCCAGTCAGCATCATTTTTCCATCATTTCTGTTTCCTTTATTTAAATTCCTACCCATACTTCTCTTACTATTGAATTGTGATGAGGAAGTAAAAACTGAAATAAACTCATTCTTTCTCAGCTTCCTTTCAGTCAAAGTGTTTATTACAGTGAAAGACCGCAAAGTAGAACACGTATTTAGGTAGCATGTTACTCTTAAGCAGCTCTCCACAGTTTTTCAAAAAGAATCTAGAAATTTTGAAGTCTACCATAAAGCAGAAGATTACAAGGATGTACTTTCTGAAAGAGCCCATCCCCATTCTAACAAAGAAATTGCAAATGGCTTAAGACTCTCTGTTAGTGTTGGAGCAACTTTCAGGGACAAAAGCAAAAGCTCTTCAGTGGCCTCTGCAGAACTGTATCTAGCTCGTCATTTACTCGACAGTTCCCCTTTCTGTGTAACTATGTTTTAAAAACATTTTCAAAAGTAGATACTAGACACATAATATAGGATAAACCTACACAAATCTGTATACCTAAAGAATCCAAGCAAGAAGGAGGACCATGGGTAAGACAATCAATCCTCACTCAGAAATACAAACAGGATGGACATTGGAAGAAGGAGAAAACAAGAAACAAGACAGGAGCCTACCACAGAGGGTCTCTGAAAGACTCTACCCAGCTGTGTATCAAAGCAGATGCTGAGACTCATAACCAAACTTTGGGCAGCATGCAGGGAATCTTATGAAAGGAGGTGGAGATAGTAAGACCTGGATATGACAGGAGCTCCACTAGGAAAGCAACAGAACCAAAATATGTGGGCACAAGGGTCTTTCCTGAGACTGTTTCTCCAACCAAGGACCATTCATTGATATTGCCTAGAACCCCTGCTCAGATGTAGCCCATGGATCTTAGTATCCAAGTGAGTTACCTAGCAATGGGAACAGGGAATATCTCTGACATGAACTCAATATCTGGCTTTTTGACCGCCTCCCCCTGACAGGGGAGCAGTCTTTCCAGGCCACAAAAGAGGACAATGCAGCCAGTCTTGAGGAGACCTGATAATCTAGGGTCATATGGAAGGGAAAGAGGACCTCAGTGGACTTGGAGAGGGGCATGGAAGGAGATGAGGGAGGGAGGGAAGGTGGGATTGGGAGGGAATAAGAGAGGAGGCTATAGCTGGGATACAAAGTGCATAAACTGTAATTAATATAAAAATAAATTTAAAATGCCGCTTTTCTCTACTTTTTCTCTCTATTACACTTATTTTTAAAGAAAAAAATATAACAGATAATATCAATCCACGGACTCAACAACTTAGATGTATTCCGCTATATAGTATATTGGTTCAAAATTTTTATCACATAGAACAATCATATTTTTATACCAGAATTTGCCATCAAGATTCATTTTGACAGCTTAAATACCTACATCAGTGGAATTGAAACACATATAAGCACATTCCTGTGGTCCCAAACTTATGGAGGCAAGAGAATCAGGAGTTCTAGGTCAACTTAGGTTACACAACAAAATAGAGATGAGCCTAGGTTACATGGGATCACATGTTAAAACAAAACAAACCTCTTGCATTATTTCATTCTTTCTCAGAATGAAAATAGTGCTTTCTAAGAAGCTCAAAGCAGGTTAACAGTATCAAAGGGCCACAGATGTAAAGGGTTTGATTAAACTCACTTTTCAAGATTGTATTTGTTCATTTTAAGATTGCAAGAACAATCGCATATGATATATGAGCTTTCTGCCTGAAGCTGGTGTATTTGTAGACATATTCAAATTCTGGGGAGGGTAGGGAGCTAGCTATCTTACTCTGCCTCATAGTTCATGAATATTAAACAATGGAAGGCAAGATGAATTTGCAGTATGACCAATCTGATTTGATTGAACACAATGATTTGTCGCTGATAGAATTCATTTGAGGAAGAGTGAGGTACAGCACTGTTGTGCAATCTATTCTTCTAAATAACATCCTCAAAAAGATTAGCTCCTTTGACACTTGCTTTCTCATATGAATTCAACAGAAACTTACAAGAAAAGAAAATGAGAGCCTATTAAGTAAAGACAAATGTAAGCAACTTAAAAATTAAGTGTTAAGTCTCACACACCTGGCCTTCACCTTGAGTGCTGTCTGTACGATGGAATTTTGTTTATTTAAATTTCCATAAGTTGTTAAGGGGGAAAATGTAAAACTTTAGAACAGAGAGACATGTAGGGTTCTGTGTTCCTTTTCATCATACCCTTTCCAGAAACAAGATTATGAACGAGCCAATAGAACACATTTACCAGATCTCAACTTTCCTTACATTTTAGACTCAGGATTAAAGAAATTAATTGAATAAGTGGGTGAAATGGAAAGATATTAGAATACAATATCTTTCTAAAAAACAATTAGGCAAGCAGAAAAAGTTCAGGAAACGAATTGTACTCTATTGTAACACGTTTTCTTTTTTTTTTTTTTCCTTTATTGTAAAAACGCTGTGTCTGAGGCACTCATAGCAATATCAACACTTTGTTTCTGTGATGGGGCAGCAGAACAGCAGCCTTTGATGGCATTTTGACAGACATGGTAACACAAACAGCATTACTAGGAGACCCTGGGTCCACGGCAGTAGACGATGATGTAGCAGACAATATAAATCAATCAGAGTTTGAATTTCCTTTGTTCTGACAAGCCTTCTTAATATTAGCCATCAAAAGCAGTTTAAAACTTGTTAGCTCTTCTGCCCCATTTTTAATAGAATAGGTACCTACCTCCTCAGCTGTCTTTTTTTTTTTTTATTGGAAAACTGACAAAGCATTACCAAGTTTATTCGCTTTAAATGTTTGTGACTTGCTATAAACCATAAAGATGCCATAAATTCATCAGAGATGATATGTCATGGAAAGAATTATGAATAGGACTGTGAAGATGGAGAAAATGAGCTGGATTGAAGCAAGAAAAATAGGATCTTTCAAAAGGCAAAAAGCATCAGTGGATGAGGGGAGGGGCATAGGGGAAGAAGAGGGAGGGAGGGTAGGATTGGGAGATGAGGGAGGGGGCCATAGCCGGGATACATATGAATAAATTGTAATAAATGATTAAAAAATAAAGGCAACAAGCACTGGGAATAAAGACTGGATGAAAAATAAGGAGATCTGAATCCTAGTCACCTCTGAAACATTCTGGCTCTGCAATATGGGGAAGTTGGTAAATCTCTCCACTCACTGTTTTATGTGTTTGCAAAATGAGTGCACACATGGGATCCTTTCCAAGGCTCATTACAAAACTAAACTCTGATTACTGATGCTTCAAATATACAGGAAAGAAATCACTGCTTAGTGGCCATTAGAGAAGAACATTGTTATCTTTCCTTTAAATGTAGAAATTATAATTGAGGTACAATGGCCAGAGCTGTTTTGTTTATAAATAAAATTTGTATGTACATTTACCACACATGTTGTACCTTCACCTTCATATCTTTTAACTAAATTGTTTTTTAAACTAAAATATAGAAGAAGCAAAGGAATACTCCCATTCTTTAGTTGATATTTAAATAGAGTTGGTTTTGTGAACACTGCTCAAGTTTACTTTCAACAGAAAAATGTGGAAAACATCAGGAGTTTTTCCATGCTTTAATAATAGAGAAGACAGACCTCAAATAAATAATTCTCACTTCAAGCAACAAATAATTTCCCTAGCTGGAAGGAGTATCCATTCCTGGACACGTTCAAAGAGAATATATCTAGCACAGTGATCAACACAGGCCTTGAAGAACCCTTAGCTAGAACAAGCAGGGTTATTTTTTTTTTTTTGGAGTCGAGACAATTCTTATTAAAGCTCCCTAAAAGATAAACAGGTATCTCTTTTAAAATGGCTTCTAAAAGAGAGAGAAATGCCTTGGTGTAATATAATGTCTATTTATAGCATGAATAATCATAACAAAGTAAAGAAGCAGGGAACTAATTACCACCAAATCAATTTCCTCATATACATCTCAGTATTGGTTCTGGGGTAGAGAGCAGATATTTCATCTCTCTAATGGCACATACATATTATTAGAATTCAAAAGAATTCCTCCACATTCATTTCCAAAGACAAGATATCTCTTTTGGACACAGTAGTTTTATCATAATTGATCCTTCTTCAGATCAATAGCTCCAGTAAGGTAACATTTGTTTAAGTAAGGTCAGCTCTTTTCAAGATCCATGCATATGCAATTGGATTTAAAGGTGATCTTCTTTTCCAAAATGTAGTGATTCTCAAGAAACTAAGACATTTTGCATTGTTGAAGGTAAGTATGTATACAGGAGGCACATGAGAAGTAATAGGAACTGGTAAACTACTGAAGTCTCATAGATATGAGCAAGGTATTAACATATTTTACTGTTAAGAGACTATTTAGGTCGGAGATCCAAGATGGCTGCCATGAGAGGACACTGTGTCTGAGGAGTAGGACAGCAGAAACAACACAGCGACCAGGAGACTGAACTCTGGGACCTAAAACGCCAGCATTTGTGACTGCCAGGTGAGCAGAACCCCTATGGTGAGAAAATCAAGTGGGAAAACCCTAGGGACACCCAATTATTACCTGGAAAAATCTCCAGGTGACCTGCGGCACACAGCTCTGATCTGAGCCAGCAGCCCCACTGGGCACCTGAAGCAGCCATAATAGACTGGATCACACAGTCTCCCAGGCAGTCTGAGGAGGAACCAGGTACCTTTTCACTGACCTGCACACTGCGGGCACACACTGCACTCATCCAACAGCAAAAACCTCAGTCCCTGTGTGACTCCTCTGGCAAGTCCGGGAAGGAGCCAGGTTCTGCTTCAACCCACAGGTGTACGGCAGGCAGACACTGATCACCAGAAACACCTCAGACTGAGAGGGTCGG
This sequence comes from Pachyuromys duprasi, assembly GCA_028658305.1. Lineage (NCBI taxonomy): Eukaryota > Metazoa > Chordata > Mammalia > Rodentia > Muridae > Pachyuromys > Pachyuromys duprasi. The sequence continues at coordinate 1,514 of JAQQSO010002359.1, read as the reverse complement.
GGGACCATTTTGACCAGACTGCACATTGCGGGCACACACTGCACGCTTCCACCAGCAAAAACTTCAGCCCCTGTGTGTGTCCACAGGCCAGACAGAGAAGGCCTTGGGCACCATTTCAGACAGGCCTGCATACAGCGGGTGCACACTGCTCTGAAATGCCTGCAACCAACCCAAACCCACTGTGTGTGCCACAAATATCATCTCAGACCTTGGTGCACAGCCCCTGGCACAGAAGGGGGCACCAAATTTCCACTCCAGGGGAGAGCTCTTAGCAGCAAGCCCAGGGCAGAGCGCACAGTCCCCAGCTGACATCTCAAATGAGAACACTCAGACTCTAGCACAGAGTGAGGAGTAAGCCTCCGGAACAGAGGGGTGACCAGCCTGCAGTGCTCACAGCTTCTAGCACAGAGCACTAAGCCAGGCACACAGAGCCCACATCAGAGTTCAACTGAGACAACAACACACTCTAACAAACCACTGGAAATCCATGATCTTCTTGAAGAATACTCCTGACACAAGAGATTGACAGTTTCAGAGTGAAGTACAGCCTTAAAGCACAAACAACACCCTGATTATATATAAACAAATGCCCAGAAATCGGCGAAAGAACTCACCCAACAAAAATCAGGACACCATGGCCCCACCAGAAACGACCAAAAGCAGTGGAGATTTTAATTTAGCAGAGACACAGGAAAATTATGTTAAAGCTTTGATTATGCAGATATTGGAGGAACAAGAGGAGAGACAAAAAAAGGAAATGAACAAAGCCCTCAAAGAAATGGAGAAGAATTTAACTGCCCACATAGAGGAACAATCAAAGATAAACAGAGAGGAAAAAAACAAAATAGGAGACACAGACAATCACTTGAAGGAAAAGGTACAAAGCATGAAAAGGAATTAGAATCTATAAAGAAGACACAAAGGGAGAAGAACCTGGAACTGGAGAACTTAGAGAAAAGATCAGGAACCACAAAGGTAAGCATCACCAATAGAGTACAAAAGATGGAGGAGAGAATATCGGGAGCTGAGGATATGCTGGCTGAAAGGATTCCTCATTCAAGGAAAATAGAAAATTGGAAAAATACCAAGCACTGAACATCCAAGAAATTAAGGATGCCATTAAAAGACAAAACTTAAGAATAATTGGAATAGATGAAAGAGAAGACTACAGGCTCCAAGGACCGGAAAATATTTTTAAGAAAATCATAGAAGAAAATTTTCCCAACTTAACAAAAGAAATGTCCATCAACATACAAGAAGCCTACAGAACACCAAATAGACTAGACCAGAAAAGAAATACCTCTTGTCACATCATAGTCAAAACACTAAACCTACAAAACAAGGAAAAAATATTAAAGGCAGCAAGGGAAAAGGGTGAAGTAACATATGAAGGTAGACCAATCAGACTCACACCAGACTTCTCATCAGAAACTGTGAAACCCAGAAGGACTTGAGCAGAAGTCATGCAGTCTTTAAGGGAACACAGATGCCAACCAAAACTACTATACCCAGTG
>JAQQSO010002358.1:0-14442 GCA_028658305.1 Pachyuromys duprasi | reverse complement strand
CCAAAAAATGACCTAGGAGGGTATTCTATGGTTGCTTTCTGGCATTGGTTGACTTGCCCACATGGTTTTCCTGTCAGCTCTGGGAATCAGCGTCTGCTGATGTACCTTGAGTCATCTGTGTACCCCAGACTGTATTGTTGTCCTTTCTACCACAGCTTTCTTTGGGTGTAATGCTGGTTTTTATGATGCTCTTGGATACCTGTGTCTAACTGTCTAGATGCTTTGTAGATGCTTTGCCAAGTGCCTGGAGATCTTGAGACTTGAGGCAAATGTATCAGCTTGCTTTCTCCCTACCACTCCATGTTTTTTCATGTTATGGTGTTGTGTGTTACAGGGACTTTTCTTCCAGGGCTATGAAGTCTTTTTGAACTAATCATGAGTAGAAGAAATGTTTGTATGCCCAGTACCTCCTAAGTAACCTGCTGCTGAGAACAGAATTAATTGCAGAAGGGCTGGTGAGATAGCCCAGTGTGTAAAGATGCTTGCTATCAAGTCTGATGACCTGAGTTGGAAACCCAGGACCTCCACAGGTTGCAAGGAAACTATTGCTTCCATTGAGTTGTCCTCTGCCCTCCATGCTTGTGCTCTATGGCACATGCAAATTTTCATCAACAAACTTAATTAATTGACTGACTGCTTGTTTGCTTGCTTGACTTAAAATTTGAGCCTAGGAATGTAGTGGGGGCTGGCGTACTCCAAATTCACCTAACATTTTTGGATCCTTTTGAGCTATTGCAGTATTCTCCCCCCCCACACACACACTCACATGCATACACACTTACACACAGTCTGAAAACTTTCTTGCTGTGAGTGAATCTGTTTTTGCAGTCACATTCTTCTCTACAATTGGTGCTTTTTGCTTATGCTACTTTATTTGGGTTTCTTATACTTCTGCCTTCCTTCTCCACCTCAATACCTTCCAACACCCTGACATCAGGTAGATGAAACAGAAGGTTAGAGGGAAAAGGGGGCTCAGGTCTCTTTAGACTACTTTTTTCTGTTTGGGGTCATCAAGCTCCTTGGGGAAAGTCCATCTTTGTAGTCATGATACTCCAACTTCTCATCAAACTGCAACGACAGCAACCAGGAGTAGCAGTGGGGAGCAGCAGACTTCTTTCTTCTTCCTGCTTCCTCCTCCTTCTTCTTCAGAGTGCCCTGTCCCTTTATGGGCTCTGGCATTTATACACTCTTAGAGTCTCTAGAATTAAACTATCAGCAGCTTGCAAAGATCGTGTGCCTGCTAGTACATGAGACAATCATAGTTCATGGCTTTGGGCAAACTAAAGCAGCTCCATATCCCAAACCTGGAGTTAAAACAAAAACATCATCATAGAACAAAACTTTTTATTTTTTAAACCAAAATTCTCACTACACTCTACTACATGTTTGAATTTTTCCAACTTTTCTCTCTATTAGTGAACCCAAATCACTTACAATGCACCAGAATATTCTCAAACAAAAACAAGGCAAACACAAACTATTATATCTTTGAAATGCCCGGCTACAGCTGTCAAGAGCACTGTGGAAATTTAACCTCAATTTTGACACTTATTCCCTTTTCCTATTAATTTGCTTTGTATTTACTGTTCTAGGCATGGAAACCTCAGCTACACTTTTGATTTTGTTTTAGGTAATGATATTTAAATGTAACATATGTACTGAAGAACACAGAAAAAAAAATAAAGGGTACTTGCAGTGTTTGGTTATAAAGATCAATGAGCCAATATCCCCACCAGGAAACAGAACACTACCAGCACCTTAGGAACTCAGGCATTGTTTCTCTCCCAGGTTTTATTTAGAAAGAAACTATTGTTCCAGCGTCTAGTAGTCAAATACCTCCTGTATGGAGACTTATATAATGAAAGCATAGAGAACACATTATTTGTGTCTGGATTGCTTGGTGCAGTTTTACAACTGTGAGAATTATACCCATTGTTGTTGTACCAGCAGTTTGTTCCTTTCCAGCACTTTATATTGCATTTCATGTTTATTTTATTGTGAACTTACTTATTTTGTTGTTGATGGATTCTTAGGTCATTTCCAACATGGGTTATTGCAAGTAATACTAAACTCATTCTTCTAAATTTGGGTTGATATTCAGTATATGCATGTCTACTGACAGGGTAAACTTTTAGGACAAAAAGCCAACATTTTAATTGTTTAATCAATATTTTTATATTTATGACTTTAAAAGATTTCTGCTGTGATGTCTTGCCTTTCTTTACTATCTTCTCCATACTGTACAGGGGATGTTATTTCCAAAAATCCTATCCAATCCTGTCATTTTTATTCAGAAACCATTTCAACTGTGTCACAGCGCTTTGGGAATGAATTACAAACTACTTCCATGGTCCACAGAGCTTTCTGTAACTCGGCATCAGCTTCATCTTTCTCGTTTTGTTTAAGCCAAACTTGTTCACTTCTGACAAGGCTCCCTCACAAACCACTTCCTCTATCATAAGCACAGTTTTCTGTCATTTTGTGCTCTTCTCTCTTTCTATGTCTCACCATCATCTTACCTGACTATTTCCAACTGACTCTTCCAGTCAGTTTCTCATTGCTGAAATAACACAAAAATAGGACTCATCAGCTTGAGAGTGTATTACAAATAAGAGCATTCAAGTGGAACATGGGAAAAAATCTAAGCATATTAGGATACATGGCAAAACCTGTGAGGGTCAAAGGGATGCCTCAGGATATTATTTTCCCAGTAGGCATCATTCCATCATGTAGTATCACCTTATGTTCCTTACTAATTGGATTACATGTGTGTGTGTGTGTGTGTGTGTGTGTGTGATTTTTAGTGAAGTATGTGCTATAGATTTAAATTTCCAGGTTTTTCTTCTAATAATAAGCAACACATCAAAAAAAAAGAATCTTCCCACAGAAAATGCCAAGGGGTAGTTCATTATTGTATTTGCACAGAGACTGACAGTGGCCTATCTTCCTAGAGTTTTACTTATGAGACTTTCTTCCTCTTCTAAGAGTAAATCATTGTAAGACCTATTGTTAATTCCCCCACCCCCTTTCCCACTTTCTCATACAAGCACTGCTGACCTTTTTAACCAAGGCAGGCATCCTTTCTGTGTTTCTGCAGTTTTCTTTGCTCATATTCTCCTCTATACCATAGGTTCCATTAAAATGATGTCTGTATACATTTAACCTATGATTGTGCACCTAGGCTGGCACCTAGCCTGTGATATTTTAAAGAGCAACAGTATTTGTGAATTGCTGGACTGCTCAATTCTATCAGTTCCCATAAACAACTGTCATTTGTTTGTTGTCTGTAAGCAGGCACAATGCTCTTAGAGTGTGCTGAAGAAAGTTGAGATGTAGTTAACACTGATTAATGATTTTTAGCATAGGAGAAAGAAAAAGATTCATGGGTTTCTTGTACAAATCTTATCATAATAATTAAATTTCATGTTCTTATCAAATTTAAGGCATAATATATGTCTTTGCCCTTTCCAGAGATGTTTTATTTATTGCCAGGCACATTTCTGCTGATTTATTTTTCCTGTTTCATTGCTCACTTCTTTCTGTCAGTTACTCAGTGTTTATTTTTTACAATTTGTTCACTTTGTTTATTTTATACATTGGTTTCTATCCACATCTGCTTATTGTTTATAGTCTTTATATTAAAAATATATTTTTGTTTATTAGTTTTTGCCACTCACAGAGAGGATTTAAAAAAGATTGAAGCCACAGAGGAAGACAATGCAGCCAGTCCTAATGAGACCTGATAAGTTGGGGCCAGATAGTAGGGGAGGAGGACCTCTTCTATCACTGGATTAGGGGAGGGGCATATGGGCACAAGAGGGAGGGAGAGTGGGATTGGGAGGAGATGAGGGAGGGGTAAAAATGAATAAATTGTAATAAATAATAATTAAAATAAAAAAGATTGAAATACTAAGTTTCTTGTTCCCATAACAATTAGAAGTTTACTGTCAACATTGTTCCACATGGCTAAACTCCAGTTACCTAGGAGGTTGCCTGATAATACATAAAATATATAAAAATTAAGGACTACTAACACTGGTAAAATTATTGAGCTTGGAAGTTTTAAAAATTTGCCAAAACAGTGCAAATAAGAAGGAATGTATTCACTTACCCATGTGTCAAACAGTACCTCACTGAAATGCAATTCTTAGAATCAGTGATCTCTAAATTAATGTGAGAACTCATATTTTTCCCAAACTAAATCACTATTTATCAACAGAATATGGTACTTTGTAGTACCATTTGACACATTTGGATAGAGATTTGCCTTTGCTTTCTGAAGCTATGGATGGATAGCGCCAATCTTTCTCTGCTTCATGCTTTGGATTCTAATTAGTGCTATATCTCTAATTACTGCTAAATTCAGTCATATTTATGATCTAATTAGATTTTCCCGAAGTATGAATCCTTAATTTATTTAATCAGTCTTCCTCTAGTCTTAGCACACTGTCTAGTTTTCAATAGCAGAAACTAAAGGAGTGCTACTTAGTTTCAATGTAATTTTGATTATAAGTGCAATATACACACTGAAATTATATAGAAATGATGTGGTCATTTACATGCTTTAGCAAAAACTATTAATTTTGTATAATTATCATGATAAAGCATTCAATTTAAATTATTTTATAGAGAACATCCAAGTCTTTGATGCTGCTTTTTGGATTCTCAGGTGGTGACATCTACTAGTTTGAGAAATAATATGGCAGTGATTCCCAAAGTCTGACACCTGACTAAAAACACGTGTATCACTGGAGAACATAGAAATACATCTTGAGCTATGGGGATGGCTCAGTGGTAGACCATTTATATAGCATGAGTGAGATCCTGCGCTCTCTTCTAATCTTTAACAAAAAGAAATACCAAATTGTTGATTGAACCAACAACTTCAAAAACAGAGATTAGCTTTAGTTTCAGTTTTCTACATGATCCAAGCATATTTGGAGACACTTCTTTGGACTACAAAGACAGTTACTTTTTTTTAGTTGTTTTTTAGGATATGCACATGACTTGGTGTTTATATTATAAATCATTAAAAGACTTTTAAAAAGTATAAACCATATAATAGGGCAAAGTTCTTATAAACCATGCTTTAAGAAGTTATGAGGAAGGTCAGAATCAGGTTACTCAAACACTGGAATGTGGGATCCATGAGTGGTCCCTACAACTTACCTGTGAAGATCAGTTAAGCCATGAGAAAGTGGATGTAAGAGTGAATATAGTGTGTCCTCAAGAAAACATGTGAAAAATAAAGATCAGGGGTTAATGATTAGTATTCGTGAACAAAGCAAGCCTGAATTCTGAACCAGGTGGAGACAATAAGTTTTGCTTTTCTGTTGCCATGGAAACTTACTTGGACTAGATTAGACCTGTGATTGTGAGAGGACAAATTGCTACTATTCTTTAAATTTCAGTGTCCTAATGATTATGGTTTAGAGTGTTATATTGAGGGCTATTTTCTGACATTGTATTAGAGTTAATATCAGTATCTAAAGACTGTAACCATCTGCTTCTCAACTAATCATTCAGGGGTCAGAAAAAGTTTAACTTTTCTATGGATGTTTTTCTGACCCTATAAGGATGTAGAAAAGATTTCTCCTGTTGCTGCAGAGCATCCAGGACCATTACACGTTTTTCATCACCTACTATAACATAAGGGCCCTGCTAGTTTATGTCTTCTTTAGTATGTTATAAATTCATGAGGCACTGCTTTGGGAATGCCCAGAATGCCTTATGTAGATGTCTAATACTTAGTATATGGTAAACTACGTATACAGATCAGAAGGGAAGAAGATAGAAGATTCTACAAAGCTCCATGTTGTCCTTCATGTTCTCTCCATTCCACAAAGAGACACAAAACAAACAACTTCCTGAACAGAACACCAACAGCCTAGGCTCTAAGATCAACAATGAATAAATGGGACCTCACGAAACTGAAAAGGTTCTGTAAAGCAAAAAGCACTGTCAATAGAACAAAATGACAGCCTACAGAGACTGGGAAAAGAACTTCACCAATCCTACATCCGACAGAGCACTACTATTCAGAATATATAAAGAACTGAAGAAATTAAACACCATAAAACCTAAGTGATCCAATTAAAAAATGGGACTGACCTCCCCTATCAGTGGACTTGGGGAGGGCTATAGGAGGAGAAGAGGGAGAAAAGGTGGGGTTGGGAGAGGTTGAGGGATAGGGCTTCAGCTAGATTACAAAGTGAATAAATTGTAATTAATAAAAACATACTTTCTTAAAAGAGAAAAAAACAGAATTCTCAACAGAGGATTATCGAATGGCCCATGGACGTGACCACATTATGACTGGCTTTGGGCTCAGATCTTAGGAAATAATTTCTCCTTATTCAGTAATATGAGGCGTAAAATAACATTTATTTTAGATGATTCTTGGGTGAATTAAATGATTTGATGCACATTATGACTACCCAGATACATATGTGTCCTTAGACATGAGGGAGTTGCAAATCAAAACGACCCTGAGATTTCACCTTGCACTTGTCAGAATGGTTAAGATCAAAAGCTCAAGTGGCAACACATGCTGGAGAGGGTGTGGAGAAAGGGAACCCTCCTCCATTGCTGTTGGGAATGTAAACTTGTGCAACCACTTTAGAAATCAAACTGGTGCTTTCTCAGACAATTAGCAATAGTGCTATCTCAAGATCCAGTTATACCACTCTTGGGCATATATCCAAAAGATACTCAAGTATACAACAAGGACATTTGCTCAACTATGTTCATAGCAGCTTTATTCATAATAGCCAGAATCTGTGTTATAGAAGTTAACTAGTCAGCTGTGGAAAGAAGAAAAACAGGTACATTAAGAATGGCATGTGCAAGTTTGCAATCCCATCAGCAATGGAGGAGTGCTCCCTTTTCTCCGTAAAATATTAGCTGCAAAATAAGGAGTGATTTAGAACTCAGAAAGGCACAAAAGTGAACATTAGTGAAATGTTGCCAATATGATATACAACATGGCTGTAGAAACCAGTTCTTAAAAGTAGGGCAAAGAATAAAGTCTTTGAAGACTTCTCATATTTCAGAAGACTGAATGAGTTTCATAATTAACTCTGTTGGAAAGATATTCATTTTTGTTTACATTCATTACCACTCCAAACCTGGAAAGCTGATACATGCCAGAAGCTATGTCAAAAACAGTAGGTACAGAAATGACTTGAACTTGGTCTCCATACTTCCGAAATGGGTGGTCCAGAATGAGAGGCTTTCATGTAACCACTGACTCCAAGATGGTAAGATAACTAGAATGAGACACAATATTATCACAACACAGCAAGATACAGGAAGTGTGAAAGAAAGAAATATTATTTTGTCTTTCTCTCTCTTTCTGTTTCTGTCTATCTTTGTTTCTCTTTCTGTGTGGCTCTCTGTCCTTACGTATATAAAGTTTATTTAAGCAAAATAGTGTCACTGACGTGTCCCAGAACTACAGTAAATGTACCAATGTGTTGATTTCTGGATCAAACATTAGTTCATTCCCAGAATCTTCCCTTCTTTTTTAGAGTAGATGTATCAAGATACTGAATAAAGCTATTCTGATTTGAGGTAACTCTTTACAGTCTACAAGCACTATCGACTTCAGAGAGCATTTTGAAGCAGAAAAGATAAATAAGATTTAAGTTTAGGGGTGATGAACATCTTTCTGATCTTTACAAGTGAAATTTCATCTATGGTGCATTCCTAGCTACATAATAACACCCACACACAAAAAAATTATTTCTAGTATGTGTATCGTATTATAGCAAAATAAAGTTGGAAACCAGACAAAGAAAACATCCAGATGCATCAAAAAACGGATGAAATCATAAACATTTTGTATTGAAATGTTTAATTCATGTTGTCCTGTCTTCATTCATGTTTTCCTGTTTGCAGCAAGCCTGGAACTCGGGATGCTGTCTCAAGATGCTGTGTACAGGGTAGTTATACGTGGAGGATTTAGGATCTGTGAATTCTAGAATACAATCAGGGCCACTGACTTCTCAGGAACTCAAACACAGTACTGAACCTAGAAAAGCCTGTTTTATTTTTTGTGGGGGGAGGCTCTGAAAAATAGAGAAGTTGAAATTTTGTCTTCACAAAGATGTTCCCTAGGTGCTTATAAGTAAGTTGATGCATGCAATAATGAGGAAACGCTACCTAAGCTTCAGGAGTGAGATTAAACAATATCCGGAGGAGAAACATTTTTGTTATGAGTTTATAAGTACAGGAGAAACAACACACATTCTGTCACTTTGCAACTCATTAGGTTGAATGCACTTGCAATGCCCATGGACATGACCACATTATGACTGGTTTGGGCTCAGATCTTAGGAAATAATTTCTCCTTATTCAGTAATATGAGGCTTAAAATAACATTTATTTTAGATGATTCTTGGGTGAATTAAATGATTTGATGCACATTATGACTAGCCAGGCACATATATGTTCAACAAATGGGTACTATTGTGAACGTGTTGATTCCTATAGAGAAACTCTTTATTTGATTGACTATTAAGATTATATTTTGATGACTTAAAATATTCTTATCACAGGAACAACAAGGTGTTTATTAAAAGATTATGTGTAGCTGTTCTTCAAATTGGAGATGTACAGAGGAGATTTTGTCAAAAGAAGAAACCTAGAGCCCTGACACAAGAAATACCATGGCATAAATGAAAGTTGTGAATAATTTACACTACCTGTCAACCTGTCAAATTATCGGAGATTTTTCCAAACAGCATCTGACCTGGTCTCTCAGATCCTCCTCTTTAAAAGAAGGCACAGCTAATTGGGATAAAAAGTGTCCTCACGCCTCAGGTTCTGAGTACATCAAAACAGGCCATCTGTCACTGCTTGCCGTCACTGCCCAGCCAACATAAAATCTGCACCATCAACTAGAGTACTTACCCTTGTATCTGTCATTATTTGTTTATTCTGATGTCCCTTATTTTTACTAAAAAAAAAATAACAGTGGCGAAATAGTTCAGTTTGTTCAGACCTTTGAACACTGTCACATTGGAACTGATAGTTGTTAATCCTAAGAAGAGGATAAGAATAAAAGAAAATATAGATATTGGTTTAAGTCTTGTTTATGCTTAAAATTTGCAGTTTCAAATTTTAATTTTCTATTTCTCTCGGTAGAGAAATTACCTACTAGCATTTTGCCAATACCATAGGGAAAGAAATTAAGAATGACTTTTAGTCAAGAATTACAAAGATCTGTGTAAACACAAATTTAATTAGAATTTAACAAGACAGCCCAAAGCAGAAATTTTCTGCCTGACACCTGGTTGACACAGCTACTTGGCATGGTACTTCTCAGGCTGGCAGGATTTCAGGATGACTTGAGAAATAAAATCACCCACAGGCCCTAGCCCCACTCATAAGCCATCAAACTTCATTCTGTGAAGATGACATCTGAGACTTTTGAAAAACCTATCTTTCAGGTTGATTTTAATACATATGAGAGATGAAAAATATGGCAATCACAATAAAAATGAGAGGGATTCACATAATACCCTCAGGTCTAAATGCTTAAAATGTTTAAGAAAATACAACTATTACACAGGATGGTTTTAGTTATTCTGAGATTTTTGTTATTCCATATGAAGTTGAGAATTGTTCTTTTAAGGTCTGTAAAGAATTGTGTTAGTAATTTGATGGAAATTGCATAGAGTCCGTAGATTGATTTTGGTAGGATAGCCATTTTACTATAAACTTCTGCAGGTATCTCCATCTCTGATCTCAAGCTGTATAGCAACAGCTAATAGTAATAGCTAATAGTAACAGCAACAGTAATAAAAATGGCATGGTACTGGCATAGAAACAGACTGGAGGATCAATGGAATTGAATTGAAGACAGAAAAAAACCCACACACCCAAGGACACCTGATTTTTAACAAAGAATCCAAGACCATACAATGGAAAAAAAAAAAAGACAGCATCTTCAACAAATGGTGCTGTTCTAACTGGATATCTACTTGTAGAAAAATGCAAACAAATCCATACTTATTACCCTGCACATAAGTAAAGCATTTTACTGAGTATTTTTGCATCAATGTTCATAAGTGAGATTAGTCTGAAGTTCTCTTTCTTTGTTGGGTCTCTGTGCAGTTTAGGTATCAAGGTGACTGTGGCTTCATAGAATGAGTTTGGTAATGTTCCATCTCTTTATTTTGTAGAATAGTTTGAAGAGTATTGTTGTTAGCTCTTCTTTGAAGGTCTGGTAGAATTCTGTGCCAAAACCATGTGGCCCTGGGCTTTTATTGATCACAGTTTTTAATTTCATTTTTATTTAATTATTTTAATTTTCAACCTAATATTTAACTCAAAATTCAATCTTGATATCACCCTTCTTTCATGTTATATCAAATCATATAAATTCATGTGTATTCTGTCTCATTTGTACTGAAGAAATCTGTCTAATTCTGTAGCATTTACTGTGAGTTTTAAATTTTGCTCTCCTGATTATTATACTTGTCACAAACCAGATCTCCCAATAGGAATTTATTTTGGTTCTAAACTATTCTTTCAGATTGTAACAAGAAAGTAGGTTATTTTAGGGCATATCTGGTAATATCTTAAAAGGAAACTTGTTAAAGATTTCCAGTTGTGTTTAAAGAGGCTGATATATATTGACTGACTGGGTCCTGATTTCTTCTTGCTAAAGTCTAGCCTCCAGGTGTACTGACTAAACTCTTCCTTAGCTCTGAAACACAAGGGTGAGAGAGATTCCTGTTACTAGAAGAAAAACCTTGATCTTTCTTGCCCATTCATGTGGCTGTCTCTTAGCATTCTCCTCCACTTTCAAGACTGGACTCTGTGCCTTGTTGACGTATTTTCTGCAAACACATTAATGATTTTTTATCTGATTTGGAAATAAAGGCAGTGTCTACATAGTTCACTACAGTATTGCTAGCACCAAATACAAATCCTGGTACACGGATGGAGTAACCGTTTCTTGCATTAAATCCTGTTTAGATTTAGTAAACAGGTTACATGGCACCGTATAGACCATGCTGTGTGGCTCAACTTTAAACATCTGTCACATAAATACTGTATCTCACAACTATTAGTTTTTTAAATGGAAACATATTTTCCTAGGATGTAATACTTCACATGACATGTTGGCCATACTTAGAAAATGTGAACTGCATACCACATACATCATCACTGCAATATTTTCAGACACAGTCTTGCTCACTTATGGCAAAAAGCCAAGATGGAGGCATGAATAAGTGTTTAGACAAGAAGGAAAAATTGAAATAATTCTATTTGTGTCAGTAAAGACAATTTCTGACTAAGTAGTAGAAATTAAGAAATTTCTTGCGACTGGGACTCCCAGTCTTTGGTGTTTTTTTTTGTGCCCACCGTTCAACCTGGGAAGGTCATCAGCACAAGCTGGTGTGTGGCTCTGGTCTGGCGACCAACTGAGTGCCTACACGACCCGGGATCTCTTTTGGGTTCTGGCTGGGTGTCCTGATAAGCTAGAGTTAGAAGGAAGGGGAGGAAGACCTCCCCTATCAGAGGACTTGGAAAGGGACAGGGAAGAGATGAGGGAGGGATGGAAGGGATAGGGAGGGAATGCGGGAGGGGGCTACGGCTGGGATACAAAATACATAACCTGTGATTAATATGAAATAAAAATGTAAAAAAAATAAAAATAAAGAAATTATTACCAGTTTTACCAAACTTCCCTTTTCATGTATTTTATTTGTTATTAAGAGACACATATTAATAATATGAATATAAACATGATAGTTACAGGTCAACACACATGAGATACACACAAATACTAACAATTCTACAGTTTAATGAAGGTATGTGGTAGTAATAAGAACCTGAGCCTAAGCATTTAGACACATTTATTTCTAGGTTGATGTATAAATCTGGCTAAATGTGTAAACTTGGCTGAGTCATAGTCTCTGAATTCCTCATTTATTTACTTGTAATTCAAGAATAATTATATTTAACTTTTTAGAGTGAGCCAAATTCCATATGTAGAACTTGGCATACACAAAACACAAAATTGTAACAATAGTGTCTGATATTGTTATTATTATGACTATTTAAATATATCCAATCATCTTTCATGTAATTGAATTATTGTTGAACAGTAGTTGATCTTAAGTTCAAATACATTCCTTGAACTATCTATTTATCCACTCATTGACTTTCACTTGCCTTAATACCAAATTGCAACATGTTTAAGATTTTAAGAAGGTAAATATGAAAAAATGAATTCCAAAATTTTTAATGATAAGAACTTCTGGTATGAAAATAACCAGAAGATTATCCACTTTCGAAAAAGAACACTGTTTCAATATTGGGAACTTAATGGTGTGAACTTTCCTGTTTTCATGTAATCCAGACCACACTAAAACTTGTTTTCAGGTGATTCAACAGAAGTCTTGTGAACTATATACTACAAGCTAAATGCTTAGAATTGACACACACACACATACACATACATATATATGTAGTACATAATAATAATGGACCATTCCAGAAAAAAAAAACACACCAGAAGTTTTCACATAAAGTATAATACTAGTCAGCTAGCAGAAACTACAGATATCCTGTCTCAAATAAGATGGAAGGGGACAGATGCCCTGGTTGCTCTTTAACCTCCACAGGAACATTATAGCATGCATACTTAGAATCACATACATTAATGCACACACACATACACTATATAAATATATATTATAAATACTCACATACACACATATGCACAGAAAAAATTATGCACATATCCAAACACATTAAATTGCATACACCAAGTATTTGCTGAACTATTTTTTGTAATAAGTTATTCCTCAACAGGATTGCTTAAAAAGGATTCTTACCAATTGAAAAAAAAATAGATTTTTCTGAAGTTAGCAGGAGATCAAGGGGCCTGACATCCCAAAGGCTTTCTGTAAGTTTCAAGTAATGAATCATTTACAAAGAATATCTGTTGCATCCAAAAGTGAACTATTGGGAGCTGAAAACATTCTTTACAAAACAGATAGTCTGAACCCATGTCACAGACAGTTTTACAAATAGTTTCCAAGATTAAAATAAAAAACAGAATTAGAATTAGTTTTCATGACTACCAACCACGTTTCACGGCAATGTGCCAACTACACTGTTTTGTTCAATAATGAAATCTGATCTTCAGAGTCAATAAAAATGGAATTTTGAATCCTATTTTACTTTGATTACAAGGCATCCCAACTCTGTTCTCTAAACTTGGTGCATGCATGTTTTTTTTTTCTGAATATTAGTTTCACTGAAAATTAAAAGTCCCTCCCCCCTTTGCCTCCAACCCCAGCCTGGGATCAATTCTTGAGGGCATAATCATGTGACAGAGAGGTAGTCAGCCTGCAATCAGGCTTAATTTGAACCTTATGTCTGTTGCAGAGGAGCTTTAGGAGTTCAGATAACTTAGTTAACTAACTTCTATTTGGCAGCATGGACTTGCCTCATACATCACACAGGTACTGTCACATCTATCTTGCACAGCTCCTGTACTGAATATTTGATGTTCTCATCATCCCTTCTATCTTTATAAACTCAATGTCAACTATATTTAAACCTTCTGATAACTCCGGAAGACAGAAAATAGGCAGAAAGCATCATCAGTGGGAAGCAGTTTTGCAATGGCCCTTTGATCTTCCAAATGGGTTGGCCAAATTAGTAGATCTTTTATAGCTTAGAAAACAAACATCCTCAGGGTAGGATATTCAGATGCTGAGACTCATAGCCAAACTTTAGGCAGAGTGCATGGAATCCAATGAAAGAAGGGGGAGATAAAGGGACCTGGAGGGGACAGGAGTTCTACAAGGAGAGCAACAGAACCAAAAACTCGGGGTACAGAGGTCTTTTCTGAGACTGATACTCCAAACAAGGATCATGCATAGGGATAACTTAGAACCCCTGCACAGATATAACCTGTGGCAGCTCAGTGTCAAAGTGGGTTCCCTAGTAATGGGAACAGGTACTGTCTCTGACATGAACTCAGTGGCTGGCTCTTTGATCACTTCCCCCTGAGTGGAGAACAGCCTTGCCAGGCCACAGAGGAAGAAAATGCAGCTAGTCTTGATGAGACCTTGTAGCAAAGGTCAAAGGGAAGAGGAGGGGAAGTCCTCCCCTATCAGTGGACTGGGAGAGGGGTATGGGAGGAGATAAGGGAGGGAAAGTGGGATTGGGAGGGAATGTGGGAGAGAGCTACAGCTGGGATACAAAGTGAATAAACTGTAAATAATAAAAATATAAATAAATTTAAAAATGTGTAAAAAAGGAAATGAACATCCTTTTAGCATTTTGTTTAGCATTCAACTGTTCTTAACAATTAAATATTTAAACAGTACTTTGACAAGTATCTATTGACTGACTGTGTGTGTGTTCATATATGTATGTATGTGGGTGCATGTGGAGCCAAAGGCTAATGTC
>JAQQSO010002357.1:0-14443 GCA_028658305.1 Pachyuromys duprasi | reverse complement strand
AAACCCACTCAGAAAGCCAGATGTGCCGAATGCTTGTAATCCCAGCTCTGAGGAGGCAGAGAGAGAGAGAGGGAGGGAGGGAGGAGAGGAGAGAAGAGAGAGAGAGAGAGAGAGAGAGAGAGGGAGCGAGAGAGCAGCATTCAAGGCTGTTCTCTGGCCCTCCACATTCGTGCACACTCATGAGCATGCGCAGCTGCACACAAACGTGTGCACATGAATACACACACACACAGAGGACTATTATGGGAACTGGAATGATAAAGAGCCCAATCAGTAAGCAAACAGGAGTTTGGGGTCAGAAATCACAGAAGGTGTGAGAAACAATTCAGAGGCTGGGGCCCGTGGACACGAGGAGCAACTGCGTGTGATGGCAGAAAGCGCGAGTGAAGACTGCATTTCTGCGAAATGGGCCTGCGAGCCTGTTTAGACCTACAGCTGCAAGCAGGGACTGTGTACCTCACAGGATGCTCATCCACAGTTTCCATGTCATTCCCACCCCCACAACAACTCTCAGTCCCTGCCTCCCCTTAATGGCCCTCCCCCCCACTTTCCTTCAGTGCTGGGAATTGAACCTAGGGCCTTCACACGTGCTAAGCAAGGTTTCTAACATTAAGGTGTATTTATTTTTTACTAAAAGGCAGGGGTCTCATTAAGTTGCCCAGCTTGGCCTGGAATATACAGTCATCCTGCTCAGCCTCTTGAGTAGCCAGGGTTACAGACATGAGCTGGCATACCAGGCTGCTAGTCTTGATTTTTTATGTTGGTAGTTCTGAACTTGAACCCAGAGCCCAAGCATGCTAGGAAAGCACAAAGCTACACTCCCAGCCCAAAAGTGTTCCCTTCTCCACGCCCTCCTCTCTTTCTTGGCAAGGTCTCACCATGGAGTCTGTGTGGCCTCAAACTTGAGATCCTCCTGCCTCTGCCTCCCAAGGGATGAGACTTACACCACGCCCACTGGAGGCAATTACTCTCCAGATTACAATAAACTATGCTGCCTTGTTCTTATTTTATTAGATGCAAACGTGGAAGAAACTGTACCTTGACCCTTGGGGTTTTTTCATAGATGACTTTATAGTGTGTTATTTGAGGATGCAAATGTCCCAATCTATAGTAAGATAATTAGAAATTAAGTAAAAGGATAAAACCAGAGTCTAAATCAATGTTTACAATAATTATTTTTAAACCCAATGAATAAAAAGTATCTTAAATTGACATTTATTACTGAGATTCAACTTTTTTGTGTGTATTTTTGACCATTTGTCTGTTATTTGCTTACACAAGTTCATTTACTGCCCCTTTACTGAGGTGCTGTTTCTTAATGATTTTAAGGTTTAAACAAGATAAATTAAAGACTGATCTTGATCATAGAAATCAGGAGTTATTCTAGCATTCCTTCACATTGGGAAAAACACCATGTACTCTTGGTGTCTAAATGTTACAAGAAGACAGTACCCAGAGGAATTTTTGCATAATTTCTTAGCATTGAGAATTATTGAGCAATGTGTTCTTGAGACTCTAATCATTCCACAAGATTTTTTTTTTCTTACCAGTCAGGAACAATGTCCTAAATCAAACCAAGAAGCAGTCTGATGAGGACACCAATTGCCACCTCCTCTGAGCTCCAAATGTGCCATCTGTCTGACTGATGCCGGTAGCTCTGGGCATTGGAGCCTGCACTGTGGTACCGCTGAGCATTAAAAAAAAAAAAAAATTGTAACGAGGAGGCTCAGATCTTAACGCTTCTGTCACACAAAGAGCTCAGGCTTCAGCATTCAGCAAGATGGCAGCAAAAGTCACTGAAGCTCTAAAGCAGCACCAGCCTGATTCGGTTTCCGTTCCTGAAGATGGTGTTGGTTCCTGGGTGGAGCATGATCACAGGGCAAAGGGGGCTCCGGGACGCCCAGTAACCAGGGTGCTGATCTTCGGGCATGCTTATTGATTCTTGAGACAGCCATCTGTACAGAATCAAGCAGCCCCTGCCAAGCACAGGATGACTCATCTGGATATGAACTTGTCAAAAGCCTGTATGGAAGTCTCTGCGTTATCTCTATTAGTTTCCTGTCTGGTCACGCTGGCAGAGCTGATCTTAACCATGCTTTGGCATTGTATGCCATTGCATCCTCTTCTCTGGAGCCGTATGCTCCCCTCACAGGCTGGCTATCTATCATCTATCTATCTATCTATCTATCTATCTATCTATCTATCTATCTATCTATCTATCATCTATCTATCATCTATCTATCTATCTATCTATCTATCTATCTATCTATCTATCTATCTATCTATCATCTATCATCTATCCATTTTTACGTGGTATGCACTCTTACCCTTTTTGCTTGCATCTTGCTGCAAGAAGAAGATCATACCTATGTTCTCTGATTGAAATCCCATTGGGTATAGTCCTTGATTATGTTTTCTGATTCTTAGAGTTACCCAACGATCTTCTTGTATCTCCGGGTCAGGTAATGGAGTATTTGTTACCCACCTCTGTGTTCTTCAGAATAACTCATAGGCTATTTGAAGAATTTAGGAATATGTACAAGAATCTATTCCGGTTAAATTTGCATGATTGCAACATATGAACAGGACTTTAAAAACTCTAGAAACATACTTTTTTTTTTTCTTTCCAGAGACAGGGTTTCTCTGTGCAACCCTGGCTGCCTTGTATATAAAAAGATTTGGGGTTTTCAAGCTCCTGTCCGTGCTTTCTCCTTCAGTGGAAACGTGGACTGTGTTCCCATTTCTCTTTCAGTGTGTCCATTTGGTCCTTTAACTATGAGTCAGATGTCTCATCTTGGGGGTCCCATGGCCAAGAGAATCACCCACCAAGCCACGTCATCTACTCGGAGACCCTTCGTTTGAACACATCACAGAAGGGCTCTGTGAAACTCGAGCTCCCAGTCAAGCTTCAGACCAGTGGGTTAAAGAGCGCTCATCTGAGCCAGGTGTGGTGGAGCACACCTTTAGCCCCAGCGCTCAGGAGGCAGAGGCAGGTGTTGCTCTGTGAGTTTGAGGCCAGCCTGCGTTATAAAGCGAGTCCAGGACAGCCAGGGCTACACAGAGAAACCCTGTCTCAAACAACAACAAAAGAGGGCTCATTTGACTTCTGGGTTTTTCATTGGACTTGGATGACTGGAACAATGTCGGAGATTATTGAGAGCAAACCTTACAGTGGAGTTCAAGCTCGATTTCCTCCACCGGCACAAGGCGTATCACTTTAGTCTTGAGTCTGCCCCTTCTCATGCTCCTTGATTGTGCATGAGCTCTTATGAGTACGTGGGTGGATGTGCATGTGAGTGTACGCGTACCCATGTATGCATGTGGGGCCGGTGGGCAATCGTGGGTGTTGTTCCTTGGTCTGGGATATCTACCTTGTATTTTGAGACAGAGTCGCTCCCTGGGTCCTAGTGCTCACGGATTAGACTTGCCTGGCTGGCCAGTGAGTCCCAGGGACCCGCCTGCCTGTGCTCAGATGATCAGTCCTGGCTTCTTTAAGTGGGGGCTGGACATTGAACTCAGTTTCTCAAGCTTGCATAGCAAGCACTTTGCCAGCTGAGCTGTCTTCTCTGCACCTCACCTCACCTCCTCCTCCTTTCCTGCTTTTTTCTTTCTTTCTTCGTTCGTTCGTTCCTTCCTTCCTTCCTTCCTTCCTTCCTTCCTTCCTTCTTTTCTTTCAAACAGGGTTTTGCTATGAATCCTAGGTTGGCTCTGAACTCACGGGCCTCCTATCTTTGTTATTCCCAAGGACTAGGACCACAGGTATGCCATCTTACCTGGCTAATTTTGAGTCACTTCTTTGCTTTGTCTCTTACTAGGTTCTAGAAGACTCTTGGATATTAGTTAGAGAAGCTGGAAACAGCTGAGACCATTTGAGAAATCAGTCTAAGAGGGTCTTGAGGGCCGCCATCTGATATGAAATTATTGAGGTGAGGATGAGAAAGAGGAGGTGATGAGCAACTCTTGAAATGTTGCACAAAGACTTTAAAAACACCTTGCATTGATTTTTTTTCAAAAATCAAAATTATGAAATTTCCTAAAGAGGGTTTTATCAATATTTTCCATAAACTATTGAAAGCAGCAAAGAGTGTGGTGTGGCGTACAGACCAGCTTGAGTGTTGGGTGGCACATCATAATGCTATAGGAAATTTAGCCTAGAGGAATCACTTCTCCAATTCTTCAGTAGTCCCCACCAATGTGAAGATCAGGACTCTGGGTTCCTCCCAGGAAGTGCTGCTTGATTTGTCACCTGCTTGTGCTCACAAGTGACACTCTCGGGGCCAGACAACTGCCAGCCAATTGTTTGACCTCCCACAAAGTTTGGAAGGCTGTTTACATTGGGAGCTGTTTGTTTGTTGTTTGTGCAAAACCCAATGTTGACAGATTCATTTTATCCCGAGGGGCTATGAGAACGAAGGTATTCAAACCCAAGTCCCTATTGTCCTGCTGCCTTATCGCCTGAAGGTACCCATGGCAGGCTCTAACTGTTGCCTACTGGTACCCACACCCGCTTCCTTTTCTTTGAACCGAAGCCTAATTTCTCCGGAGGATGCTGGATTGCCTTCACATCAGGCAGGATGAGACAACACTTCCCTTAGATCAGGATTGCCAGAGGCTGGTGGGAATAAGTGACCATCTGCCCAGGAGACCATAAAAGTCTGCGGGGTAGACTTCTTCCTGAGGAGGAAGACAGTATTTCCCCAGGTCAGAGATTAATGCCCACCCAACCTTCTGTCTTCTTCTCTTGGCTGTGTCCTAAATGTAGATGTAAAGTCTGAGAATGAAGATGGCTTAGCTGGGGTATTATTGCTGTGAATAGACGCTATGACCACACACTTTTATTTGGGGTTGTTATGGCTCAGAGGTGTAGTCTGGTATTGTCATGGCCGGAAGCATGTGCACACAGGCAGACATGAGGCTGGAACAGCAGGAAGAGAGAGTGGGTCTCTAGGCCTGGCTTGAGCTTCTGAAACCTCACAGCCCAGGGTCCCCCAGTGACACATTTTCTCCAATAAGGCCACACCTACTCCATCAAGGCCACACCTCCTAACAATGCCACTTCCTAGGGCGCCTATGGGGAGCGTTCTTTATTCAAACCATCACAGAAGATAACAAGACAACATGCCAAGAACAGGGAGCAGAAAACCAGAAAGAATGTAGGTCCGTGGCTCCTCTGTGCCGTCATTCCTCCCCTCCCCCTCCCCCATCCTGAACTGCTAACCTCAGACATCTTTAAAAAGAGAAAACAGCAGTAGCTAAACTACTGTTAGATTTTCCGATACTTAGAGTTGAATAAGCTCTTAATCAGATCACAATGTTTTATTAAGAGAAATAGAGCATACTTCAGATTTTAATTTTATTCACGGAATCTAAAATGAATGCTAATGAATGAACAAAATGTCTCCATTTGTCAAGTTCCCCTTGCTGAGGTGCGGTGGAATTACACAGAGTTGGCCCTCGATCAGGCATCACTGTTCATCATGCTGTCATGGTTTGTACTGAAGCTCTGATGTAACTTCAGATTTTGAAAATCTGGATTAGCCTAATGAAAGTCTCAAGGGCCTCATGATTAGGCAAGATTCCTCTGGGGGAAAGCTCTCAGATGCTCACATGGAAACTGCTTTTTTAACAATCATTTTTACATTCTGTCTTACCCTCCACTTCACTTTATCTATTAATATACACTGTTGAGCTCTCAAATTACACCACACGATTTCTTTGCTCTTTATTGCTAAAGACAACAGGGCTTCAACCCTCCCATACTTGGTACATCTGTTTCTCAAGGCATCAGAAGGGCACACACACCTTCCTCTCCAGCCAGATGGCAGTTAGTTTAGCACAGGGACCTCCCCTTAGTCATTCGGACAGTTCCTACAGCAGAGGACGCCACAGTCTCCGTGAGGCAGGAACTGAGCACTCCCTGAGTCATAAGGCTAACAGTACACGGTGCGTCATGTGTGTGTCTGCACAGCATCATCTCATTTAACTTGCACAAAATCCTAGTGAAATACGTCACTCCTTCCCTTTAAGGAAGAATGAGAGGCTTAGAGAAGTTGTCACATCCACCAAGTTCATTTGGCTATAGAGGCGCAAACTGGATTTCAGAACCTAATTCTTAATGACCATTCTTTTGGAAACTGAAATTCATGTATAATGGTCACTAATAACTACCTAATAAGTATATTAAAATCTAATATAGTAGCCGGGTGTGATGGTGCACTCCTATAATCCCAGCACTCAGGGAGGCAGAGGCAGGCTGATCTCTGTGAGTGCGAGGCCAGCCTGGTCTAGAAATGGAGTCCAGGACAGCCAAGGTTACACAGAGAAACCCTGTCTCAAAAAACAAAAAACCAACCAACCAAAAAAAAAAAAACCCTAACAAAATAAACAAACAAAATCACAAACAACAACTAATATATTAAGATCAACAATTTCCCCAAACCCCACCAGAAATAATAGCTACTTGTTATACGGTGTCTGTATTGTGATAGGTTTCATTCTGCTGTCACAGGTTCTTGTGAGGGGCCCACATGGGTGCTGGGAATTGAATTCCAGTCCTCTGGTAGAGGGGTCAGTTCTCTTAACCACTGAGCCATCTCTCCAGTACGTAAGTAATTTACTGATCTTAGCTTATCTGCCTGCCTTAACTAGTGCTAAGAGGTAGATGCCGTCTTTAGTGTTTCTTACTTCCTGAGAAGTCCCTCACGCAATGCCGCTGCCTTCATGTCCATTATGTTTATTGGAAAAATGGAGCTTTAGCGTTGTTGTTGTTGTTTTGGTTGACTGTGGAAAACTGGTACCAGTATCTCAGATTGGAAACAGAGGTATCTTCATTGCTGGTTTTAACTTTGTAAAACTGTGGTCTTTAGTCTGAGGCTGAAGTGACCATAGTCTTGCTCCATCCCTAGTGTTTCTGAGTGTATGGTCTGAGGTATATCCTGGGCACTGGAAGATAAAGATGCTGCGAGCAAGCAAATGCACAACTGATGCTGAGAACCACCGTTCATTCACATTTAGCATCAGAGAATTCTTTGTTGGGTGAGACTGTTCTGGGCACTACCAGCATGGAGGAAAGGCTGGGTCTTGTGAATGAAGTACTTTAGTGGTGTGCTCATCAGGAGACCAGATGCCAGCAGTTCCCAACCAGTTGTGGCAACTTAAAAAAAGAAAAAAGAAAAAAACCTCTCAGCTTTGCTGGATGTGTGGTACTTGGGATAAAGGAACAAGATGGCCCCTGTTGAGAATTACTGGACTAGGAACATTTCTGGTAACCTGGACTGTGAGGAGTCTTTTAGAAAGAAAAATGAGAAGGGTGACTGCTATTACACTCTCTTCTAGATGGTAAAATATATAGAGATGCCAAGGAAGTCTGGCAGGAAATCTTCCTGTCACCAGAAGATGCTTAATCAGGGTGCTTTTTGTTCTTTGAAGTTTTTCGTTCCAAGAAAAAAGATGGCAACTTTTTTTTTTTAGGAACATCTTGGAGAATTAAGGAAATGACACAAAGTTTCCTAAATGATCTGAGACACACAGAAGGAGACTAAACTTTTTTTTGTTTGTTTGTTTTTAATTAGTGTGAACAGTCTGGCCTCAGTGAAATCTCCTCTTGGGATGGGGAGTCACTGCTGTAAGTGGAGAGATAGAGTACAGAGGCCTGGGTGCTGGGTGCATGGGAAGCCAGGCCATGGACCGGGCCTTGGGAAAGGTTTGCCACTCTATCGATAAGAGAATGGCAAAAATGGCCCAGCGCTGGGGTGCTATGGTACAGAGTAGGGTTAGAATGACTGCATGGAGGAAAGACTGGGTCTTGTGAATAAACTATGTTAGTGGTGGTCTTAGTTTGGGATTGAAAAATACCATGAAAACTAGAGAGTAAAGGAGGAAAGGGGGAGGTAAATCATAGGTGAACTAGTGGGAAGTTGCTCTGTGTGGGACTTCATCCTTAAAAGAGTTGCAGGGAACCAGAGGTGCAAACACAAACCTCGGAGGCACAGGGCAAGAGACCCTCCATCTTTATTCCCATTTGTTGTTGCCTGGGTGCTACATCCAGACAGAGTGATTCTTCAGTCCTTTTGTGGTGTTCTGGCTTGACATCAGGAAGAGCCGTAGGGACTGGTAGTTGAGAGCAGCCAGTTGCCCTGGGCAGTGATCGGTGATAGGACATAAGCTTCAGCTACAGAGGTTATTTTAAAAATATATTTGAACATAGCTTTGCTAGATACCAATGTTTAATTTTTAAATTTTATTTATTAAATATTCTGCCTACATACCAGAAGAGGGCATCAGATCCCATTATAGATGGCTGTGAGCCACCATGTGGTTGCTGGGAATTGAACTCAGGACCTTTGGAAGAAGAGCCAGTGCTCTTCACCTCTGAGCCACCTCTCCAGTGCCTTCCCAATGTTTACTTTTTAATAAAGATCCTATTATATTAAGGAACACTGGGAAAGTATACCAATGTGACACCTTCAAAGATACCGGCACCTTATTTCTTCATTTGTTTATTTATCTGAGACCACAAAATGCAGCTGAGCAGCCAGCCCGGCCCTGCTCTTAACCCTCTGTCCACAAGTCCTTTCAGGTCCATTCAAAACTGAACACTCTCCTCCTGCTGCCCCATTGGTTCAGGCTTTTCGTGCCTGGGGCTGTTTCTTGTTTACCTTTTTCCATCTATGGACTTCTCATTCCAATTCTTCTCTCAGTTCCTTGAACTCAAAAAGCGTTTTGTTTGCCTTTTTTCTCCTTCTCATTCCATCCCAGCCTACCCCTGTCCCCAATGACTTCCTTCTTCCTCTTCCTTAGGTCTGGCTAAATGTCCCGTCTGAAGACCTTACTCTCCAAAGAAAGGCTTCCAGGGTCCCTCTCATCTGTTATATTTCAATCTACTTGGGTTCAGGCTGGCATGCTTGTAGTTACTGCTTGTAATTGTTTTGTGTGTTTATTTTGTCTGCTTTTCTCACTAGAAAACAACTGTTGTACATCCTTGTACATGTCTACATCCTTGATCTCTCTAATAAGGTTGCCAGATTTAGGAGAGGGAAATATTGGTTTCCCAATTAATTCTGAAGACAAGATGAACCATGAATAACTTTTTAGTATAAAGCTGTCCAAGAGTTGGACAGGATGTAGCTGCCACTAAAATTATTTATGGTTTATCAAGAATTCAAATTTAACTAGCCATCTTGTATTTCATCTGGCAGTCTAGTCCTCGGGTCCTAACATATGACTCTCACCACATATTATTAGAAAAAAACTTGGTAGCAGCAAATGGCAACAAATCAGTGAGGGTAAGCTAATCCTATGAAATGAAAGCCATGACAGCTGTCATTTTCTGTATTTCTGTTCTGGCTTGTATATCTTTTTACCTTAGGAGAACACAGTAAACCTACTTCCAAAGTCTTGGGCAGCCCTGTACCGGGAGGGACATTAACCTTATAAAGGAAGCTTGTTAGGTTCATACCTTGTTTTTAGTGTGGTCTCCTCCTTGTCAGTTTCTATTGGCTTTGTCTTCCAACACTGGGAGCTTCCTAAGGAGGACTCTGATTCTACCATTTCAATCATTCTTTCCTAGCACCCTGCTCTAGGGTTGATAGTAGGGTTTCTACCCAGGATTACCAAATGGATTGATAAATGAATGAATAAAGGTGTGAACAACAGTCCCAGTTTAAGGAGGCTGAAGGATTTCTTCGAATATAGGACCTTTTCAGCAAAGATCAGATCAACCCATATCTTGGCATCCTCAAACAGTTGTTTCCCTGAAGTAGGTGGCTTTCTTCCTCTTCTGCTTCCTCTTCCTTCTCCTCCTCCTTTTCCTCCTCCTTATCCTCTTCTTCTATCATTGTGTACTACTACCAGAGTTATATGCCTGGTGTCCTGGATGTCCACATAGTTTACACTAATGGCTGGTTGTTTAGAACTCTGTTGACCCCTTCAACATCCCCGTGCCTAAGGGTTGGCTGTGGAGTCTGCTTCCGCTCATAGTTCTAATGGACCATTCTCCTGCTCCAAGTCTCTGACAGACACCTCCTGGAGTTGTACTCTTAGAGTAAAGCTACCAGCCCAAGCACACGAAAAGTGTCTCTCCCCCCCCCGCCCCCTCAGCCATGGGATTACCTGGCCTACCAGTTCTGGACAACCAAGACCTGAAAATGACCTTTTACAACTTCCATAGAATACGTATTTATTGAGTAATTAGAAAGCCACAGACATTTCTGAATGCATTTCCACAAACATTCTGAATTTCTTGACTATGAAAAGTAAGCTCTCATTTCACTGTCCCCACACCACCAGGGGGTCTAAGGCTCTCAAGGAAACCATGCAAATCTATTCTCAATTATTGTAGCAGGCTTTGCTCTCACTTAGGTCCTGTTGGGTTCCTGGAATTGGGGGTGAAGTGGCTCTTGAGAGGCTCCCAGCACTTGTAGTAGTTCTCATCCAAACAACTACAGCTCTTGAGTCCCCACTTGGTGACCGCCAAACTTAAGGAAGATTCAAACATAAATGCCTATAAGACAATAAGATGGAGATGAGAAGAGAGAGGTAGGATGATAATCAAGCATGTTTAATTAGATGCACAGAGAAGCTTTGGGTAGACAAACATTGGACTTATTATGCTTATGTGTACGGCCAAGATGAAAAGAGGAAACCCAAGCTCCGGGTTCTGGATCTGGTCTTGCCATGCATAAGCAGATGAAGCTGTATGCAAGGCTTCTCTCTGCTTAGGTCCTTGAGTTTCATTCTGTGGGATGAAATTGAGCAGGCAGAACTAGCATTGTCCACAGCTTTTTGGAGTGATGGAATTGGGCAAGTAAAACTAGCATTGCCCACAGCATTGTGGAGGCAGCATTATTTCCAAGGATGGATGTGAAAGGACCCTGGGATCTTCTTTTTGGAACCATCAGTTGTAGTGATCTCCTTGCATGTGTTGAAAGGACCAGATTCAACACAGGACACACCAAGACCAAGTTCTTAGTACAAAGGAGATTTATTTGCCTCAGAGGGACAAAGGGCAGAGAATAAGAGACAAAGACAGAAGACGAGAGAAAAAGGGAAAAGGAACAAGGGTGAAGGGGAAGAGATATTTGCCCCAGAGGGACAAAGCCTCTGGATAGAGGAGATGTGGTCCATAGACAAATGGCAGTTTGTAAAAGGAAAAGGGGAAATCCCATGTTAGGATGGGTTGGCTAATTTTCACTGGACATGTTAGTTAGGTGAGTCAAAGGGGGCTTTTTTTATTGCTGGACTTCAATACTTTGATAACTGGAGGTCAGCCTCAGGAGGAGGAAGTGGCCAAATAAGGAAATAGACCTTCGTGGCTAGCTTTAGGAATATAGCTAGGAATTTAGCAAGGAGGAGAAAGGTAGGGGGCAAACCCTCTGGGTGCCATGTTGGCCATGCTTGAGGCTGTTAGAGATCCTCATGTGTGATCACTCGCTTTTCACAAGGGGAGAAACAAAGCTCAGAGCTGGGAAATAGCTTGTCTAAGGTAGTAAGTGATGACAGACATGAGGTCTTAGCTTGCTTCTTTTGGAGCCTGACCAAGAGTTCAGCTCAGAGAAAGGAAAGGGCAGAAGGGAGAGGAAATGATCTGTAAAGGGGCTGAGGTCATGTACCCCACTGTGTTCTGGATGTTTCTGGCACAGTAGAAAGCTGAAAAATATCTGCATATCTCTCACATTTCAGCTTCCCATCAGTTGTTAATTTTTCTATATACAGTGTGTTTTACAAGATAATAGCAAACAACCTAAACCATACAATTCTTTTTTGTTCTCACTAGGAAATTAAAAACTCTACAAACAAGCTAAGGGAAGATTATACAGTTCTCTCATGACATCACACAGAACAGCTGTATTAATGTTTGGAGGTCTCATATACATTACTTTCTCTTTTGTCTGTATCAGTGGAGATGTGTGTCTTTGCCTGACTTCTATGAAAGACTTTGATGTAGGGTTTGGGATTAGATGGGAGATACAAAGCCCTCTTCACGGTTGAGGGCAAATGCTACAGCCATTATTATTGTTGTCTTCTGCTGGCTGCTTTGCTGTCAGGCTGAGCTGTGAAGGGTCACATGATGTTAGCCACTTCACCGGAATAAAGATAGAACAGTGTCTAAGCTGTGTGATGGGGAATGGTAAAGGAGACACAACGTTAGGTATAGGTAAAGTTTCTGTTTACATATATGTGTGTATGTGTGCAAGTATGTATATGTACATGCAAGTGCCTATGGAGGGTGTCCCCCAGATACTGTGGGCCCCCAGATACCCAGTTCCCTGTCATTCTAATCCTTTCCCAGGACAGCTTGAACTCACTCCCAATCAAGGTCCTGGACATTACTCAAATTCTTACTGAGTGTAAAAACAGCCCTATACCTCCTTATTGTGCAACACTGCTGCATGGAGGCAAGGCTTCCCAAATCCCATCTGGAGACCCGAGGGCTATTGATGGACAAGTGTGGGTGTAACATGCACAATCAAGGGCTGTCAGAGACAATAGCCTGGGATCGTCAAACTGTGTCTCACAGAGATGTAGGTTTCTTTAGATACTCCCAGGAAGGCCTTGAAATGGGTAACAAAGCTAAGGCTAAGGAAATAGGAAGGACTCTGGGTCCTTTCCTCCAAAAAAGCAGGAGGTCTGGCTTTGGACTTAGGACCAAACCCAGCAAAATCCCACTGGACATGTGGACAGCTAATGCTAGGGAGTTTACAAGTTGGGCTTTGAGCCAAGCAGGTCTGCATTATGGCTCTTAAACTATGTAGCCGTGAAGCTATCTGTTTTAATGCGGAGCAAGTTTGCACTGTGGTTTAGCATAAAATTATTTCTTGAGGCCCATTGAGTCTAGTTCTAAGAATGCAAAATAAATAAATAAATAAAATCAAGTACTGCAGCCAACTGCAATTGTGTTCCACCCCAGGGTTTACAGCCTGACACAAGAGGAATACAAAACAGAGTCTAAATCCCATCAGCCTCATCCCATGCCAAAGGAGAACAAAGAAAAAATTTAAAAAGCAGCGGAGAGTAGTTACTCACAAGCCGTAGCTACATGAAAGCTGCTTGACCTTCCTTAGCTTTAGGAAGTGGAGGAAGGTGACATCGTGCCTCCTCTGCTCCTCTGGACCTCAGGATGACTTCCCGGCTGCCCTCCCCCACGCAGGGCTGCATTTAGATACAGTGAGACCCTTCAAAGTACACCAATACTGTTTCCTTGCATTTGAAGTTATTGAATGCTCCATAAGGTGTTATAACTCACTGATGTCCTTTGAGTTGGTTAGTATACCCATTCTACAGATAGGGAAATAAAGCATGGAGAGCCTACATAGGAACCGGGTTAGCATTTGAACGGGTCTGACTCCCAGTTCAAACTCTTTCCACACTGTCATGCCAGAAGTGTGGCGTATGCACAAGGCTGTATGTATGCCTTATAGACACTTATAACATACACATTGTAGACACAAAATGCCCCCCCACTCTACTTCTGTGATGCTGGAGAAATTAAAAAAAAAAGGGGGGTGCTTTTTTCTACAGAAGTTTGTGGAGCCCAGAGCCCCTGATGTATTGACTTGCTCACCATGGTGCCATCAGCAATCCTCTCAGGTGCCAGCTTAGCCTTGCTGGCCTTCTCGAAGCATTCAGAGTCAGGGCCATGAGGGGTCATGGCACTGTGCAGGCTGCCTCCCCCAGGCAAGAATCCACCTTGCTTTGCCTCATAGTGACCTCGGATGAGTCCCATGAATTCACTCATGCAGTTCCCTGGGAAGGTTGAAGCAGTGTTATTCTTATTATCCAAGGCAAGACCTGTAAAACTATCAAGATCTTCCAGACGGTATTTCTTCTAGGCTTTCAGGTCTCTTATTTCAAAATTATCAGATAATTCCACAAAAGCACATGGTTTCACCACAATTCTGGTTCCCAGTATAGAAAGTGAAGTGGTGTGTGTGTGTGTGCTTCTGTAAAGCAAAAGACACTATCATCAAAACAAAACGACAGCCTACAGACTGGGAAATGATCTTTATCAATCCTACATTTGACAAAGGGCTAATATCCAGTATATATAAAGAACTTAAGAAGTTAAAAAGCAACAAATCAAGTTATCCAATTAAAAAATGGGGTACAGAGCTAAAAGAGAACTCTCTGTAGAGGATTGTAGAATGGCAGAAAAACACTTAAAGAAATGCTCAACGTCCTTAGCCATCAGAGAGATGCAAATCAAAATGACCCTGAGATTTCACCTACACCCACCAGAATGACTAAGATCAAAAACTCAAATGACAACACATGTTTAAGAAGTTATGGAGAAAGGGGAACCATCCTCCATTGCTGGTGGGAATGCAAACTTGTACAACCACTCTGGAAATCAATCTGGCGCTTTCTTAGACAATTAGGAATAGTGATTCCTCAAGACCCAGCTATACCACTCTTAGGCATATATCCAAAAGATGCTCAAGTACAC
>JAQQSO010002356.1:0-14444 GCA_028658305.1 Pachyuromys duprasi | reverse complement strand
GGGACTGTTTCAGTCTTGAACTTGATGGCTGACTCTTTGACCCTCCCCCATACAAGCCGGGGAGTGACACACTGGCTGGATCCCAGTAGAGGACATTGCAGCCAGCCCTGAGGAGACAGGATGAGCTGGGGTTGGATGGAAGGGGAGGAGGTCCTCCCCTGCTGGTGGACTTGGAGTGGGCGGGGAGGAGATGAGGGAGGATTGGGGAGGGTGGGAGGGAGTGGGCGGGCTGGGCATGGGATGCAAAGTACCTAACCTGTGATTGATAACAAAAAATAAAAAAATTAAAAAAAAAAAAAGATTCACAACCAAGCCTTCAGCAGAGTGCAGGGAATCATATGAAAGTAGGGGGAGGGGAGGTTAGTAAGACTTGGTGAGGACAAGAGCTCCACAAAGACCAAATAGATTAGGGCACAGGGGTCTTTTATGAGACTGTTTCTCCAACCAAGGACCATGTAAGGATATAACCTAGAACTCCTGCTGAGATGTGGCCCATGGTAGCTCAGTATCCAACTGGGTACTGTAGTAAGGGGAACAGGGACTATTTCTGTCATAAATTCAATGGCTGGCTCTTCGACCCCTTTCCCCTGTGGGAGGAGCAGCCTTGCTAGACCCTAGAAGATGACATTGCAGCCAGCCCTGAAGAGACCTGATAACTAGATTCAGATGTAAGGGGAAGAGGTCCTCCCTTCTCAGTGGATTTCGAAAGAGGCAAGGAGGAGATGAGGGAGGGCTGGGGAGAGTGGGAGGGAATGAAGGAGGGGGCTATGGATGGTATATAAAGTACATAACCTGTGATTAATATAAAAATAAATAAATGACTTAAAAGGAAATAATAGAAAAAGAAAGAAATTATGTGATTACGTTATAATCATAAATTATAATTTTTAAATCAGTGAATTTAAAAAAAGATGAAAGAAACAAAGCACCTTTTTGTATATCCTCCTGTTAGTAAAAAAAAAAGCAATATTAACAATTTTTTTTTTTATTATTTTGACAATCATTCAAAATACTGTGACAAAACACTTGGGTTAGAAGTGATTGAAAATGAGCGAGGAGCCGAGAAAGACTGGCAAGCACTGAAATAATTCACACTGAGACCATAGCAGGAAGGACTGCTTCCTTAGGATGCTATTGGCTTTGAGAGACACAACCTGCCTAAGTCAAGTCTGGACACCCATCTTAATAAGTCAGTAAGAAGAGACAAGTTAATAGGAGAATAGAAAAAGAAAACTCATTTAAAATGACCACAATGGAAAAAGAGATTCCTCAAGTTCTTATGCAGGATCTTCACAGAAGGGAGATCAAAATTTTAATTTGGGCAACAATTTGCATGTTTGTGCACCCAGCAAATCATGATTTAGCTGATGGTTGACCCATTACCATGTGAATGTCAGTATCAACCAGTAAAAGAAGACAAGTTTCTCTTATTGCCACCATTTCTTCCTTCAGGAAAGAGAGCGCCTGGGAAATTCTCATTCTTTGTGGTACTGTAATTCAATAGTTTGACCGAGAATCACGGTCTCCTGGGTACCATCAATCCGGCGAGGCTGGATACAAAAACATGGAGATGAAGGGCTAGCCAGTAACTAGAGTACTGTCTGCAGCTCAGTCCTATTTTAGAGAAAAGTACTTTGAGTCACCTGCTTAATGCAGACCCACGTCATGGACTAGTCATGCATAAGTGGTGTCCTGTCACAGATATTGCATGAGCTTTGGAATCACAATTTCTGGAACTTAATGAGAGCTTTTTATTTTTTTTTATTTTTTCATTGTTTCAGTCTCCTTGTTTTGTCTCTCTAACTTTTCTAAAATTAGTATATGAAAAATCATGTTTCATTGGTCAATTATGAAGTTTTCAAACAAAATTTCATTTAGTTTTCTCTTTTCTTCTGTCACTCTACTTCTACATCTATTCTCCCCAAATGAGTGTCCTGTCATCCCCAGCAGCATACTTTATGCTTTCACCCCCAGCAGCATACTTTATGCTTTCACCCCCAGCAGCATACTTTATGCTTTCACCCCCAGCAGCATACTTTATGCTTTCATCTCCAGCAGCATACTTTATGCTTTCATGTTCTATGTGATCTTTGCTCCGCCCACTCTTCTGCTCTTACCCTATTTCATGGGTTATGCATACTTTTACACTTTCTTTTTTACATTCATATGAATTTTAAAAGTTAGGATACCCTATGAGGCAAAACATACACTTTTTTTCTAAGGCGGAATCACTTCACTGAATATCATACTTACTAAATTAATCTAACTTTCAAATTGTACTAATGCTATAATCTTATGTCAATATTTGTTTTACGTTTTTATGAGAATGTGCATGTCTCTGTGTGTGTCACAAGAATAAGTTTTATACATATGAAGGACACAAGAGAGAGAACTGGATCCCCTCAATCTGGAACTAGAGGAAGTTACTGGACATAGGTAGAGTTGAAATTCAATCCTTTGGAAGAACAGCCAGTTCTTATAACCTCTGTCATCTCTCTAGCCCCATAAAGCAGAATTTTCATATGACAATTTCTGCTGCATTGATAAATATATTTATAATTTATATATTTACATGTTCATATATAATTATATATTGTGTATATAGTATACAATATATAGTATACATTTTATATGCACAGTATATACTGTATTATATCAATATCATATAATACATATTATATGATATATATACACATATGAATTGTGTGTGTTGATACCCAGGTTGCTGGAGTTTGAAAGAGGGATAAATTAAGATAAATATTGTATTCTCTCTAACTTGTATATCTTACTGAATTATATGGTAGTGTGCTCCCTAGAGAAAATGGTACCTCCTATTTCTGGGGAAAAAAACCCTAAATATTCTATCTAACCACTACTTTTAATTTTCTTAGGAGTAGGTTAAAAAAAAGAAGCCTACTATTGATAAACATGGTGCCAATATCAATTTAAACTAGATAATTGTTGTTTCAAATTTCAAACAATAAATTGCATGTTTTAACATTATTTGTTTTACTATAGTACATTTGTTATGTACAAGTTTATATGTGTTGCATATAGATATTTGGCTCTTTAGAAATATGTTTGACAGCTACTCCAAACAAGGACCATGCATGGAGATAACTTAGAACCCCTGCACATGCACAGAAGTGGCCCATGGCAGCTCGGTGTCCAAGACAGATCCCCAATAATAGTAACAGGGACCATCTCTGACATGAACTCATGGGCTGGCTCTTTGATCACCTCCATCTGAGGGGGTAGCAGCCTTACCAGTCCGTAGAGGAAGATTAAGAAGCCAGTCCTGATGGGACCTGATATACTAGGGTAAGACGGAAGAGGACCCCCGCTATCATTGGACTGGAAGAGGGGCATAGGAGAAGAAGAGGGAAGAAGGGTGGGAATTGAAGGGAGTGGAGGAAGGGACTAAAGCTGGGATACAAAGTATAAAAACTGTAATTAATAAAAAAAGATGTTTGAAGCAAAACTTACTGCTTCAAAGTTAATTGTATTAAAATAAAAATGGTGATAAGGGAAATACTTCTCAGATTCTCTTATGATTCTCTAATTTATATACACAATGTCTCCACATACCCATACTTTAAGATTAAATTTCGTAACAGGCATTTTCTCTAGCAAACTTAACCATGAAAGTGCTGCTTATACGTAAGAGCACAATAGTTGTCTGGGCAATTCAATCCTTTCTACATTCAGATTCAAATTTTATTGCATCGTAAGTATTCAACTTGATTTTTGAATATGTAGAACAAGTTGGATTATGGCAAACACTATATCCAACTTCTAAAGATAGAAGACTGCTAATCATCTGGTATAACATTCTAAATGTAACAAAGGCAACTGGAACAGGTGAGGGACAGGTAAATTCCTGGATGTGAAGGAAAGGCAGGATAGCACTACTTCTACACTCAATTTCCTTATCATCAAAAAGATGACTAATTTTTACTTACTTGAATATTTTTGTTTACTGAAGTTATTCATGAAATCCATGTGAGAGAATTCTGATCCAGCATGATTATATTTTAAATACATTATTTTACAAATAATTTGTTAAAGTGAAAAATGTTATTTTTGTCATAAAGAATAAATATCCATTTGAAACTGCATGAGGAATAATACTGCCATTACAAAGAATAGGCAATTTATTCTTTGAATGTTGTTCTTCTAAAATGAGTATAATGCACATATATGACTAGCCTTCTACTTATGAAAGACAAGCAAAAATAATCACATAGGAAATGTTGAGAAAAATAATAATGATCCTTAATGGGATTCTTAAAATATGCAACGTAATATAGCCTTAAAAACATGTGAATTTTCCTCATTCATACCTGAAACTTGATTTATGAAGTGAACTCTTTATTCATCAGATAATTGCCCATATATATATATAATATGTATATATATACATATATGTTATAACAAGCATATAAACATCCATATGTGTGTTTTTTGTTTTGTTGTTCTCCTTAATTTTATGGGGATTTAAGATAGGAAAAAAATGTTCTATAAGAGGTTTCAGTGGGCTATGAGAGGCAGGCTATGTCATGAAGGGAACATTCCAATTGCTTTTTGGTTGATAAGTGCCCTGTGGATTCCCTGTGTAGGAAAGCTACCCATAGCTGAAACTTGACCTTCTAAATGAGTGTGTTTTCTTCTTGTTTATTACCCTATTTAAAGTCAGAGAAGAACAACATAAAATTATCCTTGAAAGAAAATTTGAATGCTGAGAAGAAAGATATCTCATTTTTATTTTTGCCTTTCATACTAAATAAACTATAAAATTCAAATACCTGTGGACAGAAATACTGTTTAATTTAATCATTTTATTTCCCTGAGTTTGTCCTTACTCTCCTTGCAAAGTTTATGTGTATATCTTCTAGTTTCATAAGTCGTAGTATTTATTACATTAATATCACTTGTTTTAAAACATGATATTTCTTTCTTTTTTCTGAGACTTCAGTTTTACAAATTTGAAATGATAAAGAATTACCAGCTATAAACAGAATCTTTGGAAAGATTTTCTAAGGGTAATCCTTTGAAATAGGATTTTTCTTAAACCAAATCAGTAGCTTTCCCTTTGTACCATTTCTATAAGGGAAAAAATTAAACCCACTCTTTTTCCAAGTAAGAACATTTTATTGTATTTTTGCTGAGGATAAAGACAATTTTCACTGTTTACTTCTGGTTGTGTGCAGTTGGCTGGCCTACAACACATACATTCACCTGCCTCTGGTTCCAAATGCAGGCATTAAAGTTGTAGGCCATCACACCCTACAAGAACATTTTGTAATCTATATAACAGTGGAAACTGATAAATAAAAACATGATTGAACAATGTAGTTTTTCATAAGTGACATTTATTGAACTGTATCATGAAAAGTCAAATATCAGTATGTCCTGGCAGTTTACAGCAGATTTTTGTGGGTTTTCTTTGATGCCAAGCATCAATTAGCCATCTAAGACAACCTAATTTTGGTTCCTCAGGTTAGCCTCCTCTTTGAAGATCTAAACATTTGAAAACTTTTAGAATAGCTTGTGATACACTGTTATGATCACTGGTGTATGTTTTTATCTAATATCTTCTCAAACATGTATGGGCTTACTTGTGCTGTGAGTTAAATCTCTGAAAAGTTTTTTAATGGCCACCCTTATGACAATGACATGTGGAAGGGTACAATAAAGGAAAGCAGTTAGTTACAATTTGGGTGATGCATGCCACTTGTAACTTATGAGAACTGGAAAGTGAGGAGGATACAATATGTCCTGCTGGCCATTGATTCTCAAGCATAGCTTTCATACAGCTGTTACATGCACTGACTTCACTAAAGCAAAAATGACTTTAAAAACAAGGAAATCATGAAATTCGCAGGCAAATGGTGCGACCTGGAAATGATCATCCTAAATGAGGTATCCCAAAAGCAGAAAGAAACATATGGTATATACTCACTTATATAGACCTATAGGATAGGAAGGTCATGCTGAAATCTACACACCTAGGGAAGATATACAAGAAGGAGGACCCAGGTTGGTATGACCAATGCTCATATAGATGAACAAATGGGAGGGACCTTGAATGGAGGAGAAAACAAGCAACAGGACAGGAGCATACCAAAGAGGGTCTCTGAAAGAATCAATATAGCAATGTATCAAAGCAGATATTAAGACTCACAACCAAGCCTTCAGCAGAGGGCGGGGAATAATAATGAAAATAGGGGAAGTTAGTAAGACTTGGGGAGAACAGGAGCTCCACAAAGACCAAATTGATCAGGCCACAAGGGTCTTTTATGAGACAGTTTTTCCAACCAAGGACCATGTATGGATATGGCCTATAATCCCTGCTCAGATGTGGCCCATGGCAGCTCGGTGTCCAACTGAAGACCCTAGTAAGGGGAACAGGGACTGTTTCTGTCATGAGCTCGATGGCTGGCTCTTTGACCCTCCCCCATACATGCCAGGGAGTAACAGCCTGGCTAGATCCCAGGGGAGGACATTGCAGCCAGCCCTGAGGAGACAAGATGAACTGGGGTCTGATGGAAGGGGAGGAGATTCTCCCCCTTTGGTGGACTTGGAGGGGGCAGGGAGGAGATGAGGGAGGGATGGGGAGAGTGGGAAGGAATGAGGGAGGGGACTACACCTGGGATGCAAAGTATCTAACCTGTGATTGATACAAAAATAAATAAATTACATTTAAAAAAGAGAAAATGACTATATTGTGGTTATTATAAAATACAACATTTAAAATAAATTGAAATATAATTTAACACCCATGTTTTACTGATACAAAATAAGTATGGAGATGAAGTTTTCATTGAAAAATGTGGAACAGGGACTGTCTATGACATGAACTCAGTTGCTGACTCTTTGATCTCCCCACCCTCCATGGAAATAAGAGGCTAGCTAGGATACAGAGAAGGACATTGGAGACAGTCCTGATGAGACCTAGTAAGCTAAGGTCAGATGGAAGGGGAGGAAGACCTCCCCTAGCAGTGGACTTACAAAGGGGCAGGGAGGAGATGAGGGATGGTGGGATTGGGAGGGAATGAGAGAGGGGACTACATCTGGGATACAAAGTAAATAAACAATAATTAATATAAAAATAAAATTTTAATAAAAAAGTAAAGATTAAAAAAAGAAAAATGTGTAGACTGATTTTGCTTTTTTCTTTTTTATATATTTATTATTTTATATTAATTACAGTTTGTTTACTTTGTATCCCAGCTGTAGCCCCCTCCCTCATTCCTTCTCAATCCCATCCTCCCTCCCTCATCTCCTTTCTGCCTCTCAGTAAGTCCACTGATGGGGGAGGTCCTCCTCCCCTTCCATCTGACCCTAGATTATCAGATCTCTGCATAGCTGGCTACAATGTCCTCTTCTGTGGCCTAGCAAGGCTACTCCTCCCTGGGGGAGGGAGGAGGTCAAAGAGCCAGCCATTGAGTTTATGTCTGAGACAGTCCCTGTTCCCTTAAGTAGGGAATCTACTTGGGTACTCAGCAGTGATGGGCTATATCTGGGCAGGAGTTCTAGGTTTTATCCATTCATGGTCCTGGGCTGGAGAAACAGTGAGGATTGATCATCTTACCCCAAGTCCTCTTTTTGTCTATATTATTTAGGTGTATAGATTTTAGTATGTTTATCCTATACTATACATCTATATATGTGAGTATATACCATGTGTGTCTTTCTGCTTCTGGGATACTGCACTCAGAATGATCTTTTCTAGGTCCTACCATTTGCCTGCAAATTTCATGATTTCCTCCTTTTTAATTGCTGAGTAGTATTCCATTGTGAAAAATACCACAATTTCTGTATCCATTCCTCAACTGAAGAACATCTGTGTTGTTTCCAGGTTCTATTATGAATAAAGCTGCTACAAACATGTTTGAGCAAATGTCCTTGATGTGTACTTGACCATCCTTTGGATGTATGCCTAGGAGTTGTATAGCTGAATCTTGAGGAAGCACTATTCCTAATTGACTGAGAAAGCACCAGATTGATTGCCAAAATGGTTGTACATGTTTATACTCCCACCAGCAATGGAGGAGGGTTCCTCTTTCTCCACAACCTCTCCAGCATATGTTGTCACTTGAGTTTTTGATCTTAGCTATTCTGATGGCTGTCAGGTGAAATCTCAGGGTCGTTTTGATTTGTGTCTCTCTGATGGCTAAGGATGTTGAACAATTCTTTTTTTTATTTGATTACATTCTTGTTTATTAAGGTAAAATTACATGGTAAAAGAGCACCTGCTGATTACAGGGATCGCAGCTAGAAACAATTTGTTAACAGTGAGACACAAGGGATATATACATTATTGTTAGTGACTCTCCAGGTATCATTACTACAAACATTTTTCTCTAATATCAAAACCCATAAACTTATTGAATACTTTTTTTTAATTTTAATTTTAATTTTATATTAATCACAGGTTATGTACTTTGTATCCCCGCCGTAGCCCCCTCCCATATTCTCTCCCTATCCCCCCTTCCCTTCCTCATCTCCTCCCTGCCCCTTTCCAGGTCCACTGATAGGGGAACACTCCTCCCCTTCCATCTAACTCTAGCTTAACAGGTCTCTTCGGGAATAGTTACAATGTCCTCTTCTGTGGCCTAGCAAGGATGCTCCTCCCACAGGAGACAGGGAGATCGAAGAGCCAGCCATTGAGTTCATGTCCAAAATAGTTTCTGTTCCCCTTACTAGTATACCCACTTGGGAATTGAACAATTCTTTAAGTGTTTCTCTGCCATTCTGTATTCCTCCACAGCGAATTCTCTGTATAGCTCTGTATCCCTTTTTTCGTCAGAATGCTTGATTTTTTGCCTTTTAACTTCTTTTATTTAACATTTTTATTTTATATTAATCACAGGTTATGTACTTTGTATCCCAGCCACAGCTCCCTCCTGAATTTCTTCCCTATCCCCTCCACCCCTCCCTCATCTCCTCCCTGTGCCTTTCCAAGTCCACTGATAGGGGAGGACCTCCTCCCTCCTTCTAACTCTAGCTTATCAGGTCTCTTCAGGACTGGCTGAATGTCCTTTTCTGTGGCCTCGTAAGGCTGCTCCTCACTTGGGGTGCAGGGAGGTCAAAGAGCCAGCCATTGAGTTCATGTCCAAAATAGTCCCTGTTGCCCTTACTAGTATACCCATTTGGGTATTGAGCTACCATTTGCTACATTCAACCATGGGTTCTAGGTTATATACATACATGGTCCTTGGTTGGAGAAACAGTCTCATAAAAGACCACTGTACCCTGATATATTTGGTCCTTGTGGAGCTCCTGTCCTCTCCAGGTCATACTAACTACCCCTTCTTTCATATGATTCCTTGTACTCTGCCAAAGGATTGGTTAGGTGTCTTGGTATTTGCTTTGATACACTGCTAGATAGTCTTTCCAAGGCCCTCTGTGGTAGACTCTTGTCCTGCTACTTGTTTTCTCCTACATACAATGTCCATCCCATTTGTCTTTCTAAGTGAGGATTAATCCTCTTACCCCAGGTCCTCTTTCTTCTTTAATCTTCTTTAGGTGTATAGATTTCAGTATCTTTATCCTATATTATAGGTCTATATAAGTGAGTATATACCAAGTGTGTCTTTCTGCTTTTGGGATACCTTACTCAAGATGATCATTTCCAGGTCCCACTATTTGCCTGCAAATTTCATGATTTCCTCATTTTTAATTACTGAGTAGTATTCCATTGCGTAAAAGTACTACAATTTTTGTATCCATTCCTCGACTGAGGGACATCTGGGTTGTTTCCAGGTTCTGGCTATTACAAATAAAGCAGCTATGAACATAGTTGATCAGATGTCTTTGTTGTGTACTTGAGCATCTTTTGGATATATGCCTAGGAGTGGTACAGCTGGATCTTGAGGAATCACTCTTCCCATTTGTCTCAGAAAGCACCAAATTGATTTCCAGAGTGTTTGTACTGAAGCTAAATCCATCCAATGGAAAAAAGACAGCATCTTCAACCATGGTGCTGGACCAACTGGATGTCTATATGCAGAAAAATGAAAATAGATCCATTTTTATCACTGTGCACAAAACTAAAGTCCAAGTGGATCAAAAACCTCAACATAACACCAAACACATTAAATCAGTTAGAAGAAAAAGTGGGAAAAACCCTAGAACTCAGGAGACTACTTCCTGAACAGAACACGAACAGCACAGCCTCTAAGAGCAACAATCAATAAATGGGACCTCATGAAACTGAAAAGCTTCTGTAAAGCAAAAGACACTGTCATCAAAACAAAACGACAGCCTACAGACTGGGAAAGGATCTTCACCAACCCTATATCTGACAAAGGACTAAATCCAGTATATATAAAGACCTTAAGAAGTTAAAAAACAACAAATCAAGTAATTCGATGAAAAAATGGGGTATGGAAGTAAACAGAGAACTCTCTGTTGAAGAATGTAGAATGACAGAAAAACACTTAAAGAAATGTTCAATGTCTTTAGCCATCAGGGAGATCCAAATCAAAATGACCCTGAGATTTCAGCTTGTACCTATCAGAATGGCTAAGATCAAAAACTCAAGTGACAACACATGCTGGAGAGGATGTAGAGAAAGAGGAACCCTTTTCCTTTGCTGGTGGGAATGTAAACTTTACAGCCTTTTAACTTCTTGAGTTCTTTATATATTCTGGATATCAGCCCTGTGTCAGATATAGGGTTAATGAAGATCCTTTCCCAGTCTGTAGGCTGATAGACTAATTTTGACTTAAAATTGGCAATTCAACTGACACAAATATATTTCTGGAAATCTTTGGAAGCTTGTTATTTTTGTCACTTCATTACTTTCCTCTTTCCTTTGCATATTATTATTACTGTTTCTTACAAAGAAAAGGTTACATATTCTTTGAACTATAATAGTTATACATTCAACTTTCTTCATGAATTCAAATTTAATTATTATATTTTGTTTTTCTATTTGATATATCATATTCATGTAGGTATAATATTTTGAAGTTTCCTTAATCTATCTCCTATATATTGCACCTTTCTACTCTTTTTTAGTTCTGTGTATAATTACAAAATTATCTACAATTAAAAAAAGCCTAATACTATTTATTAAAACTAGTAAGTGGGAAAGAGTCTCTGTCACAGACTTGGTTGCCTGCTGCTTGAGTGACACAGCCAGCCCACACAGGAAGAGGATCTAGATAGGCTAGGTACAGTCAGACAGTAAGGGAGGGGGACTTCCATTATCAGTGGACAAGGGGACAGGAATAAGGGAGGAAAAGGGGGGGGGAAGGTAGGACCAGGAGGAGATGAGGGAGGGGACTATAACTGAAATACAAAGTGAATAAATTGTAAATAATAATAATAACATTTTTAACATTAACCTACTAGTGCAACATGTTGTCTTGGTCTTCCTTTCAAATATATAGATATTTTCATCACTCATTTTCAACACTCTACTAACACATCCTGGGATATTGGAAGTGTAAGATCTTCCAATCAAAGCTCAGTCTGCTGTACTAGCCTTCCTAAAATACTGTCTCCCACCTTCTTTCCTTCAGGTAATTTCTTTTTGTCTCTGTGCCATATACATATATATATATATATATATATATATATATATATATATATATATATATCATATCTACATATATCATTTCCAAAATATCTTACACTATGAAAATGCTAAAGATGTAGATTTATTTGCACTTTACATTGATAGAATATAAGCTAAAGAATTAAGTGGAAAGCTCACCATTTGGGATAGACTATATCCTAATAAATAGTTGGAATAGTACAGTGAAGAATTCTGACCACTCATTGCAAACTCAAAATAGAAGAGGTGCTAGGATAAATCTGAAACAGTTTATTTAGTAAATATCATTCATAATAGTTCTTTTAAAATGCATAAAATCACTTCTGCATGGAAGTACAGACTTTTAATTCAGCACTAGGGAATCAGAGGCTTGACCTCTTGGGAAGTTGTCCAGGAAGTTGTCTCCTGTGCCATTTTGTTACTCAATTATGAAAAACAAGGAAATAATGAGATTTGCAGGCAAATAGATGGAACTAAAGATGATCATCCTGAGTGAGGTATATTAGAAGCAGAAAGACATGCCTGGCATATACTCACTTATAAGTATATATCAGTCATATAATATAGGATAAACATATTAAAATCTACAGACCTAAAAAATTTAACAACAAAGAGGACCCTACAGAAGATGCTTAATCCTCATTCAGAAGGGAAAACAAGACACACACCTGCAGAAGTGAGGGAATAGAACCAAGGTTACCACAGATGTCTTCTAAAAAACTCTGCCCAGCAGCAGATCAAAGCAGATACAGAGACTCATAGCCAAACTTTGGACCAAGAACAGGAAGTCTTATGGAAGACGGGGAATATAAAAGGACCCAGAGGGCGCAGGAGCCACACAGAGACCAAGAAAGCACATAGATAGATAGATAGATAGATAGATAGATAGATAGATAGATAGATAGATAGATAGATAGATAGATAGATAGATGCAGGACCCAGAGGAGACTGAAGAGACTGATGCATCAATCAGACTGTGAAAAGAGAATAAGTAAACTCCCTGCTCAGATGTAGCCTATAGACAGCTCAGTCTCTAAATGGGTTTCCTTGTAAGGAGAGCAGAGGTAGTCTCTGATGTGATTTAAGTTGCCTGCTCCTTGATCACTTCTCCCTGGTGGGACAACCTAGCCAGCCCACAGAGGAGGAGAACCCGAGCAGTCCTGATGGAACCTGATAAGCTAAGGTCAGACAGCAGGAGAGGAGGACTTCCCCTATCAGTGGATTTAGGGAAGTGGAATA
Organism: Pachyuromys duprasi; assembly: GCA_028658305.1. NCBI lineage: Eukaryota > Metazoa > Chordata > Mammalia > Rodentia > Muridae > Pachyuromys > Pachyuromys duprasi. Next base: position 1,636 of record JAQQSO010002356.1, on the reverse strand, counting down.
GAGGAAGAAGAGGGAGGGAGAGTGGGATGAGGAGAAAATGAGGAAGAGAGCTACAACTGAGATATAAAGTTTGTAAATTCTAAATAATAATAAAAGAAAAATTTAAAAATTTACCTATTTCTGACATGAACTTAATGGCTGGCTCTTTGACCTCCCCACCCCCCATCCGAGAGAGGAGCAGGCCTGCTAGGCCACAGAGGAGGACATTGCAGCTAGTCCTGAAGATACCTGATAAGCTAGGGTCAGATGGAAGTGGAGAAGGACCTCCTCCATCAGTGGACTTGGAAAGGGGTAGGGAGAAGATGAGGGAGGGTGAGATTGGGAGGGAATGAGGGAGCAGGATACAGCTGGGAAACAAAGTTAATAAACTAAGTTAATAAACTGTAACTAATATTAAAAAAATAAAAAATTTAATTAAAAAAATTACCTAGTCTCAAAATAAATGATTTTATACTTCATTAATTCAATTGATAAATGAAATACAGTAAAAGTGATGAAAATAGAACTCCATGATACGTTCAAAAAGAAAGTGGATCATTTTATTCATGGAAAAGATGCAATAAAATTTAGTATGAAAAATGTAGTAACTTCCTTGTAGAAATAATAAGAATTAATTAAGTGGCCACTGTTAAAATTTTACTCCAGTTCTGATATTAGAGGGGCAATGTTCGTAAATGATGTAATACCGATATAATTTCAGGTGATATGAATCTTTTTTGCTGAGGAATAGGGTTTATCTTTAACAATCAAAAAGAAAAAAAATGATATAAGACCTCTACTTTCCTGCTACAATGCCTTCCTTACCATTATGCATGTAGAGTCCTCTGGAAATAAGTAAAAATTACACTATTCTGAAAGTTGCCTTTTGTCATGACATTTTTTTATCATAGCAAAAGTATAAACTCTCAATTTTTGAATGTGTAGCAAAAAATGTTTGCATATATATGCAAAACAAATATTTTTTCATAAAAAATAACTTTCTTCTTCACAAGGAAACACGAGCCTAGAGAGATGGCCAAGGCAGAAAAGTTGAAGACACCCTAAGGTTTAAGTTCAGATCTCAAAATCTCATGTAAACATCAAGTACAGCTACAAATTCAATTTGGAAAAAGTAGAGACAGGAAGATCCCATGTTTGCTGGGTAGCTAGTTTAGACAGGTAAAAAATATAGTCTCAAAGAAAATCCCTGTATTTCAGGACCCAAACGAACAAAAATAACAAAGACCACCATCTCGTACCACATGGGCACACATGTGACATTCACCTGAAAATGGACACACATGCACCCCACACACAGACACCAAAGAAATAATAGTTCTGCAAATTTTAAAGTAAACACAATTTATGTGTTTTCTGTTTAAACTTGAGAACACCAATAAGGTCCAAAACAGAATGCCACTGTGTGTAATATGACAGGGTCAAATATATTTAATATGTCTTAAATATATTCCTGTAAAACCAATTTGAGGCAGAAAAATCCTTATTTTTTTATTTTTTTATTTTTTTTAATTTATTTATTTTTATCTCAGTCATAGGTTAGGTACTTTGAATCCCAGGCGTAGCCCCCTCCCCCATTCCCTCCTACCCTCCCACTCCCTCCCTCATCTCCTTCTTCCCCGCCCCCTCCAAGTCCACC
>JAQQSO010002355.1:0-14444 GCA_028658305.1 Pachyuromys duprasi | reverse complement strand
CATCTCTCTGATGGCTAAGGACGTTGAGCATTTCTTTAAGTGTTTTTCTGCCATTCTATAATCCTATATGGTCAGTTCTCTTTTTAGCTCCATACCCCATTTTTTAATTGGATTATTTGGTTTCTTGCTTTTTAACTTCTTGAGTTCTTTATATATACTGAATATTAGCCCTCTGTCAGAAGTGGGATTGGTAATGATCCTTTCCCAATCTGTTGGCTGTCGTTTCGTTCGGATGACAGTGTCCTTTGCTTTACAGAAGCTTTTCAGGTTCATGAGGTCCCACTTATTGATTGTTGATCTTAGAGCCTGTGCTGTTGGTGTTCTATTCAGGAAGAAGTCTCCTGTGCCAATGAGTTCTAGGGGAGAAGCCTCTTAAGATAGAAAGTTTTCACATTCTCACTGTTTCTTCTCCCAAATATTATTACAGCTCCCCAACACTCCACAGCAGATCTCTTCTCCCTTTACCTTGTTAATATCTTCTGTAGAGATATTTTAATCCAAAATATGCTGCTTTGGTCATAGATCACATCCAAAGACATTCTAGGTCTATGTGATCTGGCTGGCATTCAAACATGCCTTTAATCCCAGGAGAGAGAGGCAAGCAAATCTGAGGTCAAGGCCAGTGTGGTAAAGAGCAAATTTCAGGTATAGAAATGCTTAGCTCCTTTCTCAGACAATTAGGAATCGTGCTTCCTCAAGATCCAGCTATACCACTCCTGGGCATATATCCAAAAGTTCCTCAAGTACACAACAAGGACATTTGTTCAACCATGTTCATAGCAGCTTTATTTGTAATAGCCAGAACCTGGAAACAACCCAGATGTCCCTCAGTTGAGGAATGGATACAGAAATTGTGGTACTTTTACACAATAGAATACTACTCAGCAATTAAAAAGGAGGAAATCATGAAACTTTCAGGCAAATGGTGGGACCTAGAAATGATCATCCTGAGTGAGGTATTCCCAAATCAGAAAGACACACACGGTATATACTCACTTATATAGACCTAAAAGATAGGATAAGCATACTGAAATCTATACACCTGGGTAAGAAGAGCAATCCTCACTTAGAAAGACAAATGGGATGGACATTGGATGTAGGAGAAAACAAACAACAGGACAGGAGCCTACCACAGAGGGCCTCTGAAAGACTTTACCTAGCAGTGTATGAAAGCAGATATTAAGATTCATAAGCAAACCTTCGGCACAGAGGACTTTGCTGCCAGTCCTGAAGATTCCTGATAAACCAGGGCCAGATGAAAGAGGAGGAGGTTCTCCCCTATCAGTGGACTTGGAAAGGGGCAGGGAGGAGATGAGGGAGGGAGAGTGGGATTGGGAGGGAATGAGGGAGCAGGATATGGCTGGGATATAAAGTTAATAAACTGTAAGTAATATTTTAAAAATAATAAAAAAATAAAAAAAGAAAGAAATGCTTACCTCCATCAGTGGTGGTACACGCCTTTAACCCTAGCACTCAGAAGACAGAGGCATGGAGATCTCTGACTTCTAGTCAGTTCTGTTCAGGCTGTTCAGTTTAGTCAATGAGCTGAGAGGCAATACAGTGGAGTTGAATCTGTGGCAGTTGATTTTGTGGAATTCAGAGGTAGTTTTTACTGGGAGAATTTTACTAGACATATTTTACCAGAAGAAGCCAGAGAATGAGAAACGAGCCAGAAGATAATAATAGATTGCTAGAGTTAGTTTGAGGACAAGCAGAACAATTCAGCAAGAAATGAGAGGAGTCAGATTGAATCAGTCAGCTTCAAGAGTTTGAGCCAAACAACTGAATTGAGTTTAAGCCAGAGAGCCAACAAGAATTCCGAAAGAGCTAGAAAGTGTGAGGTTATTCAGCAGTAAGTCTCAGGGCTAAAAACATTTTAGGCCTAGATTAGATTGTATGAGGGCTAAAAGCTTCCAGGACTAGGCCTAGGTTAGCAGACAGAGGCAGTAAACCTCCAAGACGAAAATTACCTCAGGTGAATAAAACTTTCTTTTACAGTCTTCAGTCATTCACAGTTAAGGTGTTCTCTTAGAGGGGTTTTAAAATCTCTTAGTCCACCAGCTGTGTCAAATTGGTCTGATTCTATGCTGTACCATGCCATTTTTTATTACTGTTACTCTATAGTACAGCTTGAAATATGGGATGGAGATACCTCTAGAAGATCTTTTATTATACCGGATTGTTTTAGCTATTCTGCTTTTTTTTTGTTTTTTCATATGAAATTGAGAATTGTTCCTTCAATGTCTGTAAAATATTGTGCTGGTATTTTGATAGGAATTTCATTGAATCTGTAGATTGCTTTTGGTAGGATGGCTTTTTCACTATGTTAATCCTACCAATCCATGAGCATGGGATATCTTTTCATCTTCTGATATCTTCTTCAATTTTTTTCTTCAGAGACTTGAAATTTTTTCATATAGGTCTTTCACTTGCTTGTTTAGTATTATATCAAGGTACTTTATGTTATTTGTGGCTATTGTAAAGTGTGTTGTTTCCCCAATTTTTTCCTCAGCCCTCTTTTTCTTTTGTATACAGAAGAGCTAAAATCTATAGTCCTAAAGAAGCTAAACAACAAGGAGGACCCTAGAGAAGAGGCTGAAATCTCACTCAGAAGGGTAAACAGGATTGATATCAGAAGTAGGAGAAGACAAATAACAGGACAGAAGCCTTCCACAGAAGACTTCTGAAAGATTCTACCCACCAAGATACTGAAGGAGATACTGAGACTCATAGTCAAACTTTGGGCAGAGTGCCAGAAACTTTATGGAAGAAAAGGGAGATAGAAATACCTGGAGGGGACAGGAACTCTATAAGAAGAACAACAAAGCCAAAATCCTGGGCCCAGTGGATCCTGCAGCGACCAATATTCCAACTAAGGACCATGCATGAAGAGGATCTAGACCCCCTGTTCAGAGGAAGCCCACAGGCTGCTCATTTTCCAAGTGGGTTACCTACTAAGGGATACAAGGGCTTTTTCTGACATGTACTCAGTGTTCAGTTCTTTGATCACCTCCCCCTGGGGTGTACAGCCTTGCCACACCACAGAGGAAGATGATACAGCCTTCCTAGATGAAACCTGATAGGCTCGGGTCAGGGAGAAGGGGAGGAGGTCCTCCCTTATCAAGGGACTAGAAAAGGGGACTAGGAGGAGAAAAGAGAGGGTGGGTGGGACTGGGAGGTACGAGGGAGGGGCTGCAGCAGGGATCCAAAGTGAATAAATTGTAATAAATTAAATTAAATTTAAAAAAGAAGACCACAAAAGAAAAATGTTTTGGACACCAAGGAAGATATGAAGGGTATGTTGCCATCTTGGATAGGTCAATATATCACAGTTGAGTACTGTTGGCTTTCCTTCTTTTCTCCAATTTTCATCAGATACTGTTAACTTTTTAATTAAAGTTCTTTCTATGAAGAATGTTGCTTTTACGTGAACCCTATGTGGGCCAGTATCAGTTTCAATGTCTCTGTCTTGGGTACTTTAATGCCTAATATAAAAACTTTTTAAATTTCAACTCTACCATCATGAGTATGATTTCGGCACTCATGGGAGAACAATCTACCAAAATAATAGTTATACTGCTCTTTGGAGTCTTACAAGCTTTATACCTGATCTATTCCAATCTGTCACTCTAGTGACTGCCACTTTTATACCAATTTTGCACACATGTGTTATGTTACCCTCATGTAAAATTATGAACTATACAAAAATGAGTAACACTAGATCTCAACATTTAAATTATTTCTCATATCAGGAACAAATATATTACATTGATATTATTATTTATTTATTCAAGCAGCATTGGCTAAGCAATGTTAACTGCATTGTTGAACACTGATAATGTTCAAGAGTTTGGCCAGATATTTAATTAATTTACTTCTTATAAAAATAATTATGCATGGGCTGTGCACAAGAGGTTACTCTGTGCCCTTTTAAGAGCCTGGGGCATTTTTAGGAGGTAAAGAAGTTCCAGAGGGAGATTTTATTTTCTTTTTGTCTGTATAAATAATCTTCATTAGTTTTCTTTGCCGGTTTCAAAAAAGGTGTTTTTATTTTAAAATATATCTCTCTCCAAACCCTAAGCTTCACATTGTTTCCACCCCATCCACACTTTCTCTTTCTCAGAGCCCTACCCTCTGCCCCTTGAACACTACCGCACAAACACTGGTTGGCACTGGTTAAAGCCACCATAAATATGAAAGAAAACTTCATTAAAGAAAACTGCATTAACTGGCCAGTTGGTTCATTCGCCTTTGAAGTCCACTATGGTTTTCTACACATCTGTTCATAACATATCCTCTAATTCTAAACCACCCAAGGATGTAACATCATTCCAGAGTGAACACTCTTCCTGAATTCGGGATTTCCCCTACAAATCTTACAGACCTTGCTTCTTATCAGCTTTGCTGTTTCAGATTTGCCAATGCAATGAATGGTTCTGGGTTGGAATGGTTTCTGAGGTGAGCTGAAAGGCTGCAGAGACAAGCTACTGGTAACTCTTGATCCAATAAGACATATTTCTTAGTGGTGGATTGCACAGGGAAAGTTTACCTGCTTAGCAATTTGAGTGGGTTATCTGTCTCAGGGAACCTAGGTGCTGTGTTCTGAGACAGAATCTCATACAGCCCAGCTTGGCCTAGAATTGGCTATCTTTCCATCTCTCAGTGGCTGGGCTTCCAGGTTTGTAGCTCCCCACCAGGCTAAATCCAGGGATACTAATAACTCAGAATTGTAAGATTCGGCATAGAATCATATTCTCAAAGTCAATATGCAAGTCGATGTTGTGGGTAACTGACAATGAATGGTGTTTGATGAGTTGGTTCTTATTATTGTCATGTATTCCATGGAATTGAAACATCAGACTTGAAGGTAATAGAAATGAGCCCCTGAGAGCACATCTTTTAGAGCAGACTATCATGTAAGAGTATGAACCCTCATTTGCTGTGTATGACAGAGCTAGGAGTGATAGCCAGGATAATGTTGACTGGCTAACCAAGTTGGTTCCTACACTTAGTTCACTTTTTAAATATTATATTCTTAAAACACAACTCAATTTATTAGTTGCTGAGATTATATATATATATATATATATATATATATAGAGAGAGAGAGAGAGAGAGAGAGAGAGAGAGAGAGAGAGAGAGATTTTTATTTATTTTTTTGAGACAGACTCTATATAGACTTGCCTGACATAGAATTTGCTATATATATGAAGCTAGCCTCAATCTCACAGAGATCTGCCTACAAGGTAGTAAGATTAAAGGACTGAGCTTTTATTTTTTTAACTATAGAATAGTTTAATCCAGGCTCCACAATATCCAGGTTTTCAAGACTGTTTAAGTTTTTTGTTGTTGTTCATAGGAAAAAAAATGGAGGTCAAGAGATTTTTATGAGAATTTAAGTGAAACTGTGTCTAGGCCATAAGTACCTATCAAAGAACAATTAGTCTCTTTTGGAATCAGAAAAAAACATAATTATCAAGATGAAACTGCCATCTTTATTTTACAATTATGAATATCAATGTAGTAAAAAGCTAAGTAAGTTGTCCAGCAGCATACAGCTTGTGACTATCACAGAACCTAAACAGTATGACCTCAAGCCTCAGAGTAGATTCTATCATTATACTAGGTCATGATTTCTGTACAACTAAATTAAGTAGGCAAGTACTTCTATCAAAGTATGATAGAACAATGACCTAAACCAATTTTGGGTAGAAAAGGATTTATTTGACCTACAGATTTTAGTCATTATTGATGCAAGCAAACCAATGTAGAAAGTCAGGGAGAAATGTGGAGGCAGAAACCAAGGCAGAGACAAACAAGGCTTAATAAGTGTGCATTCTCATACACACAAGGTTAGCACTATCCACAGTGGGCTATGGCTTCCCACATCAGTCATTGAACAAAAGAATGTTCTACAGCCATGCCAGCGGGCCAGTGTGATGGAGGCCATTTATTATTTGTAATTCCTCTTCCTTGATGACTCAGTTTTGTGACAATTTGCCAAAAATGAATCACTACAAGGCAATAACTACATACATATTATTACCTATCACAAGGAATGGCAAACAATTTACCAGCCAAGCCAGCCTATGAGTCAAAAAAGATCCTTCATCCCTTGCTCAGTCTGCCAACTTTAGCAAGTCTCTGCCAATAGCGAGAAGACCTTTAGTGAATCTATATCTTTTTAGGACGGATTTTCACTTGGTATCGCAGCCAAGTCAGAATTAAATTCAAAAGCAAAGATGGGCTCAAATTGAAGGGCAAAGGAAGCAAAAGCACAGGAAGGAGAAGGAGAGAGTAGGCTGGAACTGTCCGTTCTTGGTACAGGAGCATCATCAACACAGCTGCTTCTTTGCTTCAAATTAAAATGGGTCCTACTGCTGTGTAAAGTGATTGCACTCTAATTCCATCTGTATGTATACAGCAGCAGAGCTTGGAGTTAGAAATAAATTTGGAAGCTCTTAAAGAATTCAGACATGGGCCAAAGGTATTCAGAAGGTGAATAAAGATCTTTTGGAAAACTCTGTTGGCGTAGGCATCATGACTGGAAGCAAACTTTTGCTTTAGAACAATAAATCAAGTACTGATGACAACAGACTATGTTTTACAATTAATTAGTTGTCTCTTTTCATTAATAATCTCATAAAATATATTTATTGACAATACTTTTGTTTTTTTCTATTCTGTGCACAATGGCAATTTAAAAAAAACTTAGATTGTTTTGGGGTGAAATAGTTCAGGCAAAATGAGAAGGCATCCAAATGCAAGGTAATTAGCTATGTGGTAAAGAATTTTGACTGGGAGAAAAGAGTGCAAAGTTACAGAGAACACAAGACTTAGCCAGTGGATAAGACCATGGATTAGTTTCTTCAATGAGTTTAGAGAGAGGATGGAGGAGACTTAAAAGTGTTGGAACATTGCAAGAACTTACACATAGTGGAAAGTTAAGAACTGCGATTCTGAACACGAAATGATGGATTTGGTTCAATTTTACCTGTGGAAACATTGGTCAGCTTAAGTTAGGTTACGACACCCTCTTCTGATTACTCTAACTCCTGCACATTACATACCTCAGTGCGACACGTTTAACAAAACTTCTATGAAAAATACTAGGCATTATTTTGTATCAGCATTGTTATTAGTAATTTAAAAGAGTTAAGGATGAATATATGAAGGTGCTCAGAAATGTATGGTGCTAGAACCTGGTATTGTAGGTATTGTTACAATTTCGAGCAGAAAAAATATATTACAACTTGGAACAGTTTGACACACACACACACACACACATATATATATATATATATATAAATATGACAGTTATATATATATACACACACATCACAATGAAGCTAAATCAGACCAGACCATGGAGCACCACTTTGTACTCTTTCCAGATGCATAAATTCATAAAACTTCATAAATGCAAGATTCTCCAATTAAAACTTGGAAAGCTACATTTTGATTTAAAGATATTTACAATTAATCTGGGTAGTTTAAGGCTACCTTATTAATTGTGTATAATGTCAGAGCCAGAGTAGAGGCTTGAAAAAGAGATTACATACAAATTTGAGTTTTCTGCTTGGCTGGAGAAGTGGCTCAGTGTTAATCACCTCGGGCTTTCTTTGTGGCTTTCATTGTTTCTTAAGATTCCTTCCTCCTGAACCATGTTTTATGGAATTTCGTCTCTGCAAAAAAGGGACAGAAAAGAAAATGACCACAAACTAGATAGTTATGCAATTTCATAGTGCTGTGCTCTGTATTTTATTAATTCTTTTGCATTTAATTTGTAGTTTAATATATCAAATTGCATTTTATTCCAATCATGCAAAATTTTATTGAAAATAAATGATGCATTTATCTCGTTCTTTTCGGAGGAACTCTGTTAATTGCTTTTAAAAAGTGGTGTAATAATTTTCAACTGTGTAAACAACACACATGCCATATTTTCATATACTGGTTTCATGTCAATCCCAGGCAGAGTAGTTAAGTACAATCTTTGAATGCATGTGCTTAGGACAGAATCACAATCCATACTATCTTTGAAAGAGGGTTAATGTACTAAGAGAAAGATTTACCATTTAAAGATATTTATTTTCACAGTAATGAGTTTGTTATACTTTATTGAGATTTTCTTAATATGATTTTATGTTAAGTATTAAGTTCCTATTGTCAAAGTGTGGAAAATATTTTCTAACATGAAATGATTTGATAGTGAAGTATTAATATGTATTTGCCAGTGTCAGTTATGAAGAAAATAAGCTTCTATATAAGTTAAAGTCATCTGTCATTCTATTAATATATCAGGCAAAATAGCAACTTAATGTGTTTTTTTTTCTAGGAGTTTATACATCAATGCAAAGCTTATTTTCCAATTCACTTAGTTGTATTCAGAGTCCTTGGAAGTCTTAGGGGAGATTTCTCTGAGAATTCTTTCTAATAATACTAATGTCACATTTCAAATACACATACCAGCACTATTGCCAAAGTGGTTTTGCATTTTGGTCTGCAAAGATGGAAAAAAAAATAAGTGACAAAGACATTGGTTTAAAGTAAGACACTGTTTTTTTTCAAAAGCTTAAAAAAACTCTAATAAATTGTCTTACCTTTATCCACTTAGCAGTGTGGCATTGAGCATTTACATTCCTAGATGGCATCAGTACAGCATCTAGCATCTCTTTGAAACCAGAATTCTCCTTGTCCTGTCAGATTCTAAGGAGGGAGAGTCTAACAAGGGAGAAAAATAAATGAGCTAGCCGCGTGGATGGAAATCTGAGAAGGATTATGGGAACTGTAGTCAGCTGCAGTAACTTTGTTTTATAAAAAAAGGAAGCAGAATAGCAATTGAGATGCAGGAATATTAATATCTGAACTCACCTGGCCTGATCCACTAATAATGAGAAGTGTCATGCCTGGATAAATAAAGTAAAAATATATAGTTATTATGCATAAGACATTTTATCATGCTTTTGTAGGAGGCACCTTGGGAAATGATTTTGAAAATTCCTCTACTGCCATCTGAAACCTTCATACAACTTCTCACCTTGGGTGAAATTAAAATGTTTTTTTTCTTCAGAAAAATATCAGGGAACTTATTCCAATTCTTTAAATTCAATAGTAAGATAGGGAGAGGACAGGAACTCCACAAGGAGAGCAACAGAACCAAAAAATCTGAGCACAGGGGTCTTTCCTGAGACTGATACTCCAACCAAGTGCCATGCATGGAGAAAATCTAGAACCCCTGCACAGATGTAGCCCATGGCAGTTCAGCTTCCAAGTGGGTTCCATAGTAAGGGGAACAGGGACTGCCTCTGATATGAACTGATTGGCCTGCTCTTTGATCACCTCCCACTGATGGGGGAACAGCCTTACCAGGCCACAGACAAAGACAATGCAGCCACTCCTGATGAGACCTGATAGACTAGGATCAGAAGGAAGGAGAGGAAGACTTCCCCTATCAGCAGATTTGGGGAGGGGCATGTGTGGAGAAGGGGGAAGGAAGGTGTGATTGGGAAGGGAGGAGGAAGGGGTTTATGGGGGAAACAAAGTAAAAAAAAAGTATAATTAATAAAAATAAAAAATTATTAAAAAAGAGAAACTCAAAGAAGATTAAAATTCTACTTAACCTCCGGCCAAATACACAGTGTATTTTATTTAACTTACACTGAATGTCAATCATCGTAGGCAAAGGAAAAGACTTTTGCATGGCTACTCAATGTGCTTGTGGTTGTTATTTCAAATGAATCAAAATGAAAAGGGATAGACATTGGAAGTAGAAGAAAACAAGAAACAGGACAGGAGCCTACCACAGAGGGCCTCTGAAATACTCTACCTACCATTGTATCAAAGCAGATGCTGAGACTCAACCAAACCTTGGGCAGAGTACAGGGAATCATATGAAATAAGGGGGAATTAGTAAACCTGGAGAGGACAGGTGCTCCAAAGGACCAAATATATCTAGGCACAAGGGTCTTTTCTGAAACTGATTCTCCAACTAAGGACCATACATAGATATAACCTAGAACACCTACTCAGATGTAGCCCATGACAGCACTGTATCAACTGGGCACCCTAGTAAGTGGAACAGAGACTGTCTCTGACATGAACTCAGTGGCTGGCTCTTTGACTTCCCCCGTCCCCGAGGGAGGAGCAGCCTTGCTAGGCCACAGAGGAGAACATTGCAGGAGGCCTGATAAGCTAGGGTCAGATGGAAGGGAAGGGGGACTTCCCATCTCAGTGAGAGGGGCAAGGATGAGATGAGGGAGGGTGGGATTTGGAGGGAATGAGGAATGGGGCTACAGCTGACATATAAAGTAAATAAACTGTAATTAATATTAAAACTAAAATTTAATTAAAAAGGAAAAAATTAAAACCATATGAAGTAACATGTTGGTGCTAGTCTAACTGGATGTCTACATGTAGAAAAATGCAAATATATCCATAGTTATCACCCTTCACAAAAGTAAAGTCCAAGTTGATCAAAGACCTCAACATAAAAACAGACTTAGTAAATGTGTTGGAAATTAAACTGGGAAAGAGCCTTGAACTTATTGGCAATGGAGACAACTTCCTGAACAGAATATCAACAGCAGAGGCACTAAGATCAACAATTAGTAAATGGGACCTTGTGAAACAGAATACCTTCTCTAAAGCAAAGGGCACTGTCATCAGAACAGAATTAGAGCTTGCAGACTGGGAAAAGATCTTCACCAATGTTCCATCTTAAGAAGGGCTAATATCCAGAATATATGAAGAACTCAAGAAGTTAAACACCAACAAACCAAGTAATCCAATAAAAAGGGGGGTACAGAGCAAAACAGAGAGTTCTCAACAAAGGAATATCGAATGGCAGAGGAAAACTTAAAGAAATGCTCAACATACTTAGTCCTTGAGTAAACTCAAATCTAAACCACCCTGAATTTCCACTTTACAGGGATGAGAATAGTTAGGATAATAAACTCAAGTGAAAACACATGCTGGAAAGGTTGTGGAGAAAGGGGAACCCTCCATTATTGCTGTAAACGTGTACAACCACTTTGGAAATTAATCTGGTGGCTTCTTATAAAATTAGGAATACTGCTACCTCAAGATCTAGCTGTACCACTCCTAGGCATATACTCTAAAGATGCTGAACCATTTAACAAGGACATTTGCTCAATTATGTTCTTATCAGCTTTATTTGTAATAGCAAGAATCTGGAAACAACCTAGATGTCCCTCAACAGAAGAACAGATACAGAAATTGTGGTACATTTACACAATGCAATACTACTCAGCAATTAAAAACAAGGAAATCATGAAATTTGCAGGCAGTTGGATAGAGCTAGACAATGTCTTCCTGAGTGAGGTATGTCAGAGGCAGAAAGACACAGAGGGTATGCACTAAATTGTAAGTGGGTATTAGCCATATAATATAGGAAAAACATACTAAAATCTATAGTTCCAAAGAAGCTAATCAACAAGGAGGACCCTAGGAAGATGCTTAACCCTCATTCAGAAGGGCAAACAGGAATGGAAGAAGGAGAAAACAGGGAACAGGACAGGAGCCTACTACAGAGGGCCTCTGAAAAACTCTATACATCAGGGTATCAAAGCAGATGCTAAAACTCATAGCTAAACTTTGGGCAGAGTGCAGGGAATCTTATAGAACGAAGTGGAGATTAAAAGACCTGGGAGGGACAGGAGCTCCACAAGGAGACCAACAAAGCCAAAAAATCTGGGCCTATAGCAGCCTGCAAAGAGTGATGAATCAACCAAAGACCATGCATGGAGAGGACCTAGACCCCATGCTAAGATGTAGCCCATGGGAAACTCAGTGTCCAATTGTGTTTTCTAGTAAGAAGAGCAGGGACAATCTCTGGCATGAACTCAGTTGCCTGCTCTTTGATCACCTTTGTCTGATGAGGTGGCCTAACTAGGTCACAGAGAAAGAGGTCTTGATGAGACATGATAGGCTAAGGTCAGATAATAGAGGAGAAGGTCCTCCCCTATCAGTGGACTAGGAAAAGGACATAGGGGAAGAAGTGGGACAGAGGATGGGACTGAGAGAAGATGATGGAGGGGGCCAAAGCTGGAATGCACAGTCAATAAATTATAATAAATAGTAATTATAATAAATTTAAAATAATTTTTAAAATAAAATAAAAAATGAAGTAAAAAATTTACTATAAATAAAAGTTAATTTGTTATTGAAAAAGAAATTCATAGGAGCTCTTTAGCATAGGTATGCAGTGTTTCTAACATCTACAGTAGTGTACAGAGCTGCAGAACTTCCCTCCCTTCATCACCTGCCCATAACCCTTTGAGAGCCACTCTCAACATTATAAACTGTTTGCACATGGACTGGCTTACCTTTTACTTAATGCTATACTCTGCTTGCTAACTTTGAATTTGCTTGATCTTCAAACACTACTTCATATAATCATCTTCAATATTCAGTGAAATATAGCACACAGATTTGTGCTATAAAATCAGTAGGCTAGATCTCAGTGTTTACAAGTGCATATGTATATTCTATAAAAATTGGACAATGATATGTCTCCCAAATGCTTTTTTCCATAATTAATTCCCTTATACTAAGGAACAAATGATTGTGCTGGATTTCTGATTCTTTCTAGAAATTGTTACATATAGAAACATGACCTTAAATTTCATTATTGTCACTAATTATTATAATTGAGAGAGGCACTCTCTCAACACTGCCCTTCACATTTTTGTTTGTTTGTTTCTCTGACACTGTGACCAAGTATTTTATTCTCTGGTGTTTATACTCAACAACTAGTTTGGATATAATTTTTTCTTATTCTCGAAACTCTTTTTCAATTTAAATAATTAAATAGTTGCAAAAAGCACTTTTCAAGTATATTAGTGGAAACATAATGTCATTAGATAGGTAGATATATCTCTTTTAAAGATCTCAGATATTCTCTGACACTATTCTGATCTTAAAGTTTTGTATAAGCTAGAAGCCTGTATATATCTTCCAAAGCAATTACCACACAGTCACAAGGATGATAGGTCAAAGACAGAGATGAGCAATAATAGATAACAACAGGCTAAGAATAGCCCAAGATAATTTAGCTCTGGACTTATTAATTTTCAACCTTTCTATGTCATTGGGCTCTACTCAGATAATCAACCATGTGGTGAGGAACTGAGGATGGCAGGGGTGGCTCCATTTTGTTTCTCAGACTCTATCTTAACTTGACTGACTTTCGAGAGACTTGACCCCACTTTTGGGTTCTGAGAAGAGCCACATAGCCCTCCACCCTGCAGGTTGTCATAAATACCACAGAATGTGTTAATGGGTCCTCCACTCCACCCAGCAGGCTATCTTACAGATACCTTAATTAACTGTCGGTTTGGCCAGGTGGCTTGGAACACTTTGCCTAAAGGACATCTCCATTGCTTAAACCCCCACCCAAAACTTTCCCTTCCCTGTAACTACAAGGCTCAGAATTCCCTGCTTGCCATTTTTCCCTTTAAAAACTCTGCACCCCCTTATACTTGGGGCCTCACTTTCTAACCTGCGGCATCAGGGGAGAATGGCAGCCTGAGCCTAAGCTTGAATAAAGATCCTCATGTGATTTACAACAGACTCAACTCCCAGTGGTCTTTTTGGGTCTCTCAAATCAGGCACAACAGTAGCAGGTTCACTGTAAGTGTGGCTTTTATCTGAGAACATTTGTTTACAGTTTCTTTACCAGGACCTTCACTTATATTCAAGATAAGAATGTTGGGGATCCAAGATGGCAGCGACCAGCATGCACCGTTTCTGGAGGCAGAGGATTGGAAACTCTGAAATTGGTGAGTGGAGGGGCAACTGAAGCCAGAAAATCGACATGTAGATTTTTTATTTATTTATTTTTATATCAATCACAGGTTAGGTAATTTGCATGCCAGGCATACCCCCCCTTCCTTCCCTCTCACCCTCTCTCTCCCTCCCTCATCTCCCTCCTCCCTGCCCCCTCCAAGTCCACCAACAGGGGAAGGACCTCCTCCCCTTCCATCCAACCCCAGCTCATCCTGTCTCCTCAGGGCTGGCTGCAATGTCCTGCCCTGGGATCTAGCCAGTCTGTCACTCCCTGGCTTGTACGGGGGAGGGTCAAAGACTCAGCCATCAAGTTCATGACTGAAACAGTCCCTGTTTCCCTCATTAGGGTCTTCAGTCTGACACCGAGCTATCATGGGCCCCATCTGAGTGGGGGTTCCAGGCCACATCCACACATGGTCCTTGGTTGTAGAAACCGGGTCTTTGTGGAGCTCTTGTTCTCCCCAAGTCTCCCCAACCTCCCCCATTTCTATCAATACTTCTCGCCCTCTGCCAAAGGCTTGATCACGAGTCTTAATATCTGCTCTGATACATCGCTACATTGACCCCCCACCCCCACCCCAGAGGTCTTCCTTGGCATGCTCCTGTCCTGTTGCTGGTTTTCTCCTCCACTCAAT
>JAQQSO010002354.1:0-14447 GCA_028658305.1 Pachyuromys duprasi | reverse complement strand
TCTGATGTCAGCATGCTGCCAGTTTTGCTGTCCTTCCTCCTCTTGCTCCGTAACTGCTCCATTCAGGTACAATAAGTAGAATGTTTTACTTGAGTGATGTGACCCCCTTTTCAGACAAGCAAATAAAGTCACCTTTGTTTCCAGCTACCATTTAGTGGCACCTGATGATTTCCCTGGAATCATGTCCACCTTGCTATTACTTTGATGTATGGTTACTATTGAGAATATTAGCTGGTTACATTTTGTGACCACTTGGTTTTAGTGTCATGAGAACCTGGAACCTCGTTCCTGTGTGTGTGTGTGTGTGTGTGTGTGTGTGTGTGTGTGTGTTGAGACAGGGTTTCTTCATGTGGTCCTGGATGTCCTGATCTTACTATGTAGATCAGGCTGGCCTGGAACTCCCTGAGATATGTCTGTCTCTGCCTCCGGAGTGCTGAGACTAAAGGTGTGTGACACCATGCCCAGCTTCTTCCTAATTCAAGATGAATTCTTACTCATTATTAAAAAATTAGTTTATTTCCTTTTTTGTGTGTTTGTGTATCTGCATGTGGATGTAGGTGTACCTTATATCTTTGGGGCAGGGTTTTCTCTTACAGTTTCTGCTGCTGTGCCTTGTACTCCAGTAGAGGTGGTTCCTGAGTTCTAGGTTGATTCTCCTGTTTCCAACTGTTGTATTAGAGAGCACCAGGATTACAGCTGTTGGCCAGAACATCTGGATTTTATGTGAGTTTTGGGAATTGAACTTGCCTTGTCATGCTTGTATGGCTAGCCCTTTTACCTGGGAAACAATGAAAGATCCTGCTTAAAAAAAATAAGGTAGATACTGTCATGTGGCAGTGCGTGGTCAGAAGACACCCAGAGGCATGCCTGCCTCAATGTGGAAGTAGGAGGGTGGGCAGGGACCAATAAGGGGAGAAAGTATGTGGAGAGATGGGAGAGAAATAGAAACAGAATGGTGTGTGTACCATGAAGAGTGGTGGAACTGGAAACTGGAAGGTGGTGAAGAACAGCCTGATGTGGGTAGCCTGTGCTGCCACCTGAGGCCATGGTGAAGTCCCAGCCCATGCTGCCACTAAGGACCATGTCTGGGCCAGTGACCCTGCATCAGCAGGAGTCTGTGTAGTGGCCCATGTTACCACCAAAGGCCATGCAGATATCCTTGGTCTGAGCTGCTGTCAGGGGCCATGTTGTGTGCAGAGCTGGCTCCTCCCCTGAGCTGGCCCCAGCCAGAGTGTGAGAACTGGAGAGCTGACCCTGCCCCTTGCCACCTGAGCAAAGTGGGAGAGCTGGCCCTGCTGGCACAGACATAGCAGAGCTGGTGGGCTGACAAACTCAGTGACCACCTAGGCCCAGATGCAGACTGTTGAGATGACCCACCCCACCATCTACCCCATCCGTGAACTGCTCAAGTGTGTGAATGGGCTGGTCCTGCAGATCCAAAGCTGCAGGATCTCCATAACACAGAGTAACTACAGTATATCTGAGAGAAGTTCCAGTGAGGGTCTAGTATTGACAGTGTAGCAGAAGCCAGTAGCCTCAAACCAGATCAGTGACTCACTGCAGTGAACATTTGCACGAGAAGATGTGTGGGCGAAAGGATACACTGGGTGACACACTGGCACACCACAGCTTGTGCAGTGAGATTTTTTTTAACTTTTAATTTTCTGATTTCTTTGGGAGGGTGTTTCAAGGGTAGATATGGAGGGTTGGGGAGATGAGTGGGATTGGGGTACATGATGTGAAATTCACAAAGAAAAACAGAAAATTAAAAAAAAATAAGGTAGATGTCACCTGGAAGAGACAGCTGAGGTTATCCTCTTGTCTGCATGTGCACCTAACTCCCAACATCTGCACACATACACACAAGAATACATGATGGGAATTTAGATTGGTAGAAAACTTACAGCTGAAATGCAGATTCAGGGGACTGGAGAAAGGTCTCAGTGGGTAAGAGTGGTTGTAGCTCCTCCACAGGACCCAGATTATTTTCCCAGTACCCATGTCAGTTACAACCAGGGGATGCAACTCCCTCCTGGCTTCCTCAGTATCTGTATGCATATACATCTATACATAAATAAACATACTTTAAAAAAAAGCAGATTAATTTCTCAAATATACTTACAGTTTTCCTGATAAGTGAATCAAGTACCATTGTAAAATTTTCATTTTATTTTTTTTTTGTGTTTTGAGACAGTGTTTCTCTGTGTATCCCTGGCTGTTCTGGAACTCCTTCTGTAGACTTGGCTGGCCTTGAACTCAGAGATTTGCCTGTATCTGCTTCCTGAGTGCTGGGATTAAAGGTATGCCCCCAACCCTGTTTGGCAATCTTAAAATTTTTAATTAATTGCAGGTAACCACAATTTTAAACTTAGCTTCATCTTCATCTCCATGTGCTCCTTTTGAGTGCTTCTTAGCCACATGTAGCTAGTGGCTTTGTTGTTGTTGTTGTTGTTGTTGTTGTTGTTCTGGGAAGTGTCCCTGGCATTCTGAAAGGATGGAGGAGCAAATCAGAATACAGAAACGGTCTCAAGCACAAACTGGGTGCCATATCTTGAGATTAAAATTGATCAGTGAGGCTCACAGTAAGAATGGTTGTCCTGTGCTTGGGTGAACTCGAAGTCCTTACAGTCTATAGTTACTTGAGCTGTGATGTGCAGAAATTAAGAGGCCCCAGACATGGAGCAATGAGAGTAAAGGAGAATGTTTTGAAAAGCTCTCTATAACCATATGCAAAATGCCCAGGAAGGGGCCCCTAACCATTCCAGCAGTTAACTAAAAGTTACCTATTTCACTTTCCCAAGGAGCTTGGGAGCTGAGGGAAAGAGGGACAGGAGGCACTCCTTCTCTTTTTCCTCCCCCCCCCCCCAGTATTCTTGTCAATCTGTCTTCTAGTTCTCCAGTTCCTTCTCCACAGCTGGTAGCCCATCAGCCAGGAGCAAAAAGTGGTGGTGTAAAATCGGAAGTTAGCTCCAGGAGATAGTGAGCCACAGCACCAACATCTGTCTACCGCTTCTGATTTTATTAAATGTGTTACATTACCACAGTAATGACATTGCCACAGTAGCAGACTTAAGGAGCAACAGGCAGACTTGAGCAGGTCCCTGGAATAGTATAACGATAAGAGTGGTGTTAACTGATGATCCAGATATAAAGAAAGTGACTGTGTTAGACTCCAGATAAGCCATTTAGGACCTCTCCAAAACAGGATGTAAGGAACAGTGGGAGAAAGTGGTACACACTTTCAGGGAGGTTAGATTAAAGCAACTTCAAGACTCTAAGAGAACATGCACAGAATCCTGTTATCCTTTCCTTTAG
The DNA here is from genome assembly GCA_028658305.1 of Pachyuromys duprasi. Lineage (NCBI taxonomy): Eukaryota > Metazoa > Chordata > Mammalia > Rodentia > Muridae > Pachyuromys > Pachyuromys duprasi. The sequence goes on along the minus strand of JAQQSO010002354.1, from coordinate 11,132 downwards.
TGAAGTTGTCAACAAGTTTAAGGGTGCTTAAAGCCCTATGAATATTTTTGTATCTTCTACATCTATTTGTACTGAATTCTGGGTTTAAAAAATGGGTTTTCAAGAAAAGCACATCCCTTTCCTGGAAGTACTTGCCCTGGGAGAGATACCAGGGAGGGGACAACAAGTGGTAGAGAGATTTAAGCCCCATGCCTGCTAGGATTGGGGTCATGGCTGCTCAGCTAGATCCATTTTTTTCTTCAAAAAGAGATCACTCTCGCTTCCTTGCTTGCTCTAATTAAACCCTTCACTTGATATATTAATGTATCCTAGCTGAATTCTCCTCTTTTTGGAGCTCAAGAGCCAAGACTGTGCTAGAGTTGAGATCTGAGGAAACTGAAGACCTCTCCATAACAATGGGAGGTGGATTGTGGGTGCAGGGGGACTTATTATATTAGTCTCCCTACTTTCACATACATTCAAAATTGGGTGTGTTATACACACATACAGCTCTTTGAACAGCCAAGGGTCTGAGGTTCTAAGAGCCTCCTATCCCAGCCTTCATCTGCTGGACCCCAGCCCTTGACTTGCCCTTCTGTCTTCCACTCCCTGCCTTAGCAGCAGGCAGCAAAGGGTGTTCGAGTTAATTGTTAAATTCAGTTCAACAAGTTCCTCATTAGGGACAAATTACCTGAGTTTGAAATCTGCTAATTTTCCAATCAGAGTGAGTGTTTGCACTTGTGATTTGGAAATAATTACCATATGGTAAAAGCAAAACCTATGTGGGATTAAAGTAAAGGTGAGGGAGGACAGGGGCTTATTTTGATGCCTTTCCTGGAACCCGTGTTAGCATATGCAGATTAATTGATTTGCCTTAGTGCTTGGCTGGGAAAGCTCACCTGTAGTGCTTTTTGGCAAGGCTGTTTGCTTCCTATATAAATGTTCCTGAAAGATGACCATGGCCTTTGATGGGACAGTAGGGTGGCCAGAATTGGGCCATGGAAAGAGAAGACCCTTTTGAATTTAGCTATTTAATAAAAAAAATATCCCTATATGCTTCAGAAATGTGTTCCCAATCCAAGCCTTCTGTGTGTGTGGCAGAATATTTCCTTGGGAGTGAGAGCAGTGAGTCTACTAATCCTCTGGGTGAGCTCAAAATGTAGGAGGGAATTTGACCGGGCATGGGCAGTAATTGCTAAAGAAGGTGTCACAGTTCCAGTTAGCACATCACTCCTGTTAAGGGGTTGGAAACCCCCCAGGAAAGAAAACTGTTGAGGTCAAGGTTTTCTTGAGCCAAGCCAGAAAATTGCCTCCCCACCTCCAGACACAGCTTCGGAAACCTGGGGCCAGGAGACCCCTTTATCCCCTCTGAAGTTCTGCTTCTTCCTCTTTCTGATGAGCTGTGTGGGTACTCATATTTCTCTTTGGCTCTCAGCTGCCAGGAAGCTCACTAGCAAATTTGAAGCTCATATCAATGGGTTTAATGATTGGCATGTCAGCACTCCTTACTCATTTATTTTGAGGGTTTTGTTTTGTTTTATTTGTTTTGTTTTGAGATAGGTCTTACTCTGTAGCCCAGGCTGTCCTGGAACTCCCTCTGGAGTTCTTGCTTTGGCTTCTTGAGTAATGGGGCTATAAACATGAGCCACTACACCCAACCCTTGCTTCTTTTTTAACTTCAATTTTATTAGTTCTTTTGTCTTTTGCCAGAGTTGTTTAGGTCTTTCCCCTGACAAAGATGCATGTGGGAACAGAGACCAAGTGTCAACCTATGTATAAATCCATAGCAGGTCCTGGTTACTTCTACATGCTTCCTCTAATCCTTCATTAGAAATGTCCACCAGGGCTCCTCCCTCTCTTTCATTCTTGAGACAGAATTTCATGTCCCCAGATGGGACCCTCAAACTCAAACTTATAATGTAGAGGATGACTATGAACTCTTGATCCTCCTTACTCCACGTCCCATGTGCTATGATTACAGCTTTTCGCTGGGCATCACATTAGGTCTTACCTTATTTACAAGTGGAGAACCCGAGACTGGGATAGGACTTCCTGCAGCAATAAAGCTATTAAGTAGTACACTAATATTTTAGCTCTCTTCCTATCTGGTCTCTAGGCATGTGCCAGTGATGTGTTGATAGGCCTCAATTTACTGACTACATATGTGACCCCATTTTATGTTTTCCAGGCCCTGCTTTCAAGCAGGTTCTTTGAGTGGCTCTTAGTAACTCTCAGTTGTCTCTTGTTTGGTAAAGCTGGTGATCCTGATCACAAATTCCTCTAGTCTGAGGACAGTGACCAGCGAAGGGAAACAGATCTTCTGGAGGAAAAAAAGGTCCTTTTTCAGATCTGAGGCTGGGATCCCAGGCTGGCCTAGAACTTGTGGTCCTGCAGTCTCAGCCTGCGTGCTGGGATTACAGATGTAAACTACTTTGCTTGCTTCCTCCTGTGTTCAGCTTTAAGCTGGGTTTCTCCTCCTCTGTGGCCACCCACGGGATGCCTCTGTGCTTTTGCACACGATGCCTCAGTGATGCCCGAGGTCTCTTTTCTGCATTCTGAAGGCCGTGGGTCAGGGAATCAGTGGGAAAGATGCTCTGGTTTTCACCCACGCCTCAGATCCTCGAGGTGGCTTCCGTTCAGATATCTCTAGTCCACAAGGGGGCGCCAGACTCCAGGTTCCTGCTCGCTGCGATCTGAGAGAGCAATTTTTAAAGCTCACCCAAGACTCCTCCCTCAAAGCAGTAGTCTCTAAGGTTCTCTGTAGTTCTGTTAGAGCTGGACGTCAGTGTCCCCTTCCGGTAGGCCTCTCTCCCGTGCAGAGCCGGTACGTTCATGCTTTTCCACACACACCAAACAGCTGCACACCCCCTCTTCCCTCCCCCACCACTTGCCCGCTCCGCGGATGAGGAAGCAACCTCTCACCAGGAGCACAGCAGCTATTTCCCTCCCTGTGCTCTAGTGTCAGCTGAGGTTGCAAAAGGTTGCCTTCTGATGGTGGAGGGAAGGGTTGGAAGGAAACAGCCAGTTCCGCAGTCTCTTCAGAGTCTCTAAGAGACCTGTTTACAGGCTGGTTGCAATCTATGTGCTCAGGAATGTACACGTACACACACACACACACACACACACACACACACACACGAGAGAGAGAGAGAGAGAGAGAGAGAGAGAGAGAGAGAGAGAGAGAGAGAGAGACAGAGACAGAGACAGAGACAGAGACACACAGAGAGTCAGAGAAGAGGAGAGGAGAGGAGAGAGGAGAGGAAAGAATTTGCAACATTCCAGGCCTTTATCTACTAAAATCCCTGACTTTTGCCCTCCTGCTTTCCAGTGGGAAAATACAGAAAGAAATCAGAACCCTAAGGACGGTGTGACAAAGTTTCTTCTAACAATTTTCATTATATTTATTTATTTATCTATTTATTCATGAGTTTGTGTGTGTGCACACACAGGAATGTGCATGTGGAAGTCAAAGAACAACTCCAGGAATCAATTCCCCACTTCTACCATGTGAGTCCCTGGTATTGAACTTAAGTTGTCAGGATTATCCTTTGGGTCATCTTTCTGGTTCTGGACAGTTTTTCAAAAGATAGTTTTGGGCAATCTCAAGAAATTGTAAGTTTATTCAAGACTTGAGTAAGCCCTGTTGGAGGGTAGTGGCATCTAGGGAAGTTATAACAGAAAGCAAATAGCTATATGAGGGAGATTCCTATATACATTCTGTTTAAGTTGAGTAAAACGTTATGTAAATGTAGCTTGAAAGCAAATTCTTTAATGTCCTGCCTCCTTCACTTCAGGGTCACTCTTGGGCCAGTAGTGGCCCCAAACTCTTGGCACTTCCTCTGGAAGTGAGAGTAGGAGAATGAAGTAAATGATATAAATAAATGCTATTTACAGCTATGTCATCTCTTCTTGTTCTCTGAGAAACTAGGGGTTTTTAAGCTATTACTGTTGTTATTGTTAGGAGAGCACAACTTTTGGAGCTTCAATTCTGGAGATCTTTATGGTTACCAGGAGTGATAAAGTCCAGGAAGTGAGAGGAAGAGGGGAGAGAGGGAGGGGAGAAGGGAGAGACAGGAAGGGACAGAGGGAGGGACGGAGAGAGAGAGAGAGAGAGAGAGAGAGAGAGAGAGAGAGAGAGAGAGAGAGAGAGAGAGAGAGAGAGAGAGAGAGAGAGAGAGAGAGAGAAGAGGGAAAGAGGCAGGAGAGAGGTGGGAGGTGAGAGATAAGAGAGAAAGAGGGAAGGGAGACAGGGGACAGCTAGGGAAAGAAAGGGAGTGTGCTGACTATTTTTATGTCAACATGACACAAACTTAAGTCATCTAAGAAGAGGGAGCCTCAATTAAGAAAATGCTTCAATAAAAATCAGGCTGTGAGCCAAGCAAGCACACTGGTGGTGCACACCTTTAATCCCAGCACATGGGGAAGCAGAGGCAGGCAGATCTCTGTGAGGTCGATGCCAGCCTGGTCTACAAAGCAAGTCCAGGAAAGCCAAGGCTACACACAGAGAAGTTGGAAAAAAATTAGGCTGTAGGCAAGCCTGTAGAGCATTTTGTTAATTAGTGATTGATGTGGGAGGGCCCAGCTCATGGTGGGTGATGTTATCCAGGGCTGTGATCCTGGGTTCTATAAGAAAGCAGGCTGAGGCTGGCGAGATGGCTCAGATGTTAAGAGAACTGGCTGTTCTCCCAAATGTCCCGAGTTCAATTCCCAGAAATCACATGGTGGCTCACAACCATCTATAATGAGACTGGTGCCCTCTTCTGGCCAGCAGGTGTACATGCGGGCTGAATATTGTATAAATAATAAATAAATCTTTTTAAAAAAAAAAGAAAGAAAGAAAGCAGGCTGAGAAAGACATGATGAGCAAGCCAGTAAGTAGCACCCTCCACGGCCTCTGCATCAGCTCCTGCCTCCAGGTCTCTGCCCTGTCTGTGTTCCTGTCTTGACTTTCTTTGGTAATGAACACTGATATGGAAGTGTAAACCAAATAAACTCTTTCCTTCCCAACTTGCTTTTTATTCATGCTGTTTCATCACAGTAATGGTATACCTAAATAGGATAGGGAAGGAAAGAGAGAGGAGGTAAATAAGGAGAGAGAAAGAGTGGGCAGAGGGAGAGGAGAGAGGGGGGAAGGAAAAGAGAAGAGGGAAGAAAGGGGGAGGCAGAGAAAGGGGAAAGAGGAATGGAAGAGAGGGGAGGGCAGGAGAGAAGAAGGGGGCAAAAGAGAAAGAAGGGGGGAGAAGGAGAAAAAGAGATGGAGACCTGACAGAGAGAGGAGACAAGAGAAGAGGTGAGAGGAGAGGAGGCATAGGGAGGTGAGGTAAAAGGAGAGAAGGGTATGTGTGATTGGGTGGGTGAGAGGGGGAGTGTCCAGAGTACATGTTTTGTTGGGTCTAGGTGTTCTAAATTTCCCTTGGCCCTTCAGATCAGGGTTTGTATGTTTCCTGCCATGGCTTCTTGGAAATAAGAGCTTGTAGAATCCTGTAACTCTTCAAAACCCTTGCTGTTCAGGTGTTTTGGGTAAAGGGAAGCAAGACATAGGTGGCACATGGTCTTCATTTGCTTTCCCCTTTTCTTTAAATAGGACCACTCCTACGTATTTGACTGACTGTTGGAACAAATGGACTTTCTTTTTGGATACCTTCTGACCTATATCAGCTAAAAATTTGAGGAGTGCTTTAATTCTTTCTTGGGGAACTTCTTCTGTGGGTGCACAAAAGAGGAGGTCATCTATATATTGGAGAACTCTGGCTTGAAGTCTGGAGAAGGGGAGCAGGTCCCTAGATAAGACCTGGACAAACAGATGAGGACTGTCCCTGAATACCTGGGGTAGAACTGTCTAGGCGGATTTGGTAACCTGGGAGGCTTGACCTTCAATAGAAGACAGGTATTGGGGCTCAGAGTGTGAAAGTATATAGAAAAAGAGTTTAAGTGTAGTAGTGACACCTATGTCCTGGGGACTAACCAACAGTCACCTAACTGGACTCAAGCCTACCTAGTAAGAGTGATTTGTGCCTAGTACTATAAACTTAGCCAACTACTCAGGACTAGCGGTGAACCTAGAGGAGAACATACTACTGCCACTTTCCTAGAGCATATTTTTAACTACGCTCCAAATACTGATCCTTCCATCCACAGAGAAGTTCTCACCCCTCATCAAAGAAGCTTATTTTTGCAGCAGACAGAAATCATTACAGAAAGCTATAAATGGTCAAAAATTCAATGTATAACAGAACCCCGTACACGGAAGGCTCAGAGAATATCTCAGAGAAGGGGACATAAAATAAGAACCAGAGGACTAGGGTGTCTGCTGTGAGATAGTGTCCTCGACATATGACAGGGAAGCTGCACCCATGAAATCTCAACAATATGGCTGCCTAAGCAATAGGCAATAATGACAACACCAATTGACACAACAATGTGAATGGGTTGGCGAGAGTCTTAGGCCACACCCCTAGATGAAGTGATGTGGGCAACTAATGGCTACTAAGAGAAGGGAGAACCATCCTTCTCCAGGAACAAGCCACCAGTATGTTGTCTAATCTCAAGTGGTTAGCTCTAAATACATACACATGAGCAATATTAAGTGAACGCAGCAGGTTGTATTTATATACTTATTAATTTATATATATATATATATATATATCAATAATTAAAGAAAAAGAGGCCATGACTTTACGAGATTGAAGAGAGATGTGAGGGGTTAGTGATGTGAATACAGTACATAGATATGAAATTAAAAAAATAAATGTAAAACATGATCTTTTAAATATAAGAAAATAAACCATTTGTAACCCTTCAGGTTCTGGGGCAGGAAAGCATATGGGTTGGAGACCACAAGGTGAAGTGGAGTTTTAGCTTCATTAATATCTATGGCTGTGAGCCTAGCCTTTAATGGATGAGCCATCCCTCCAGTCCTATAGTTTCCTTAATAATTCTGAGGTCTTGGGTTAGACTCCTTTCTCAGATTTATTATTATCATTATTCCCAGAATAGGGGTATACAAGGACTGTTACACAAAACCTTAGCTATGATGTTTTTTAAAGCCCTGTTATTACATACATAATTTTTAAATATAATATATTCTGGTTGCAGTTTTCCTCTCACCCCACTTGCCCAAGAACAGAGAACTTTATGGAATGATAGGGGCTGTTATTCATGCTTCTGTAAACAAACATGGTTGTCCCAATGGCACAGGATGTGCTTGATCACCTATGTCAGGATATATGCTTGCCTCTTATCGGATGAAGGTGTGAAGTATGTAACCTTGTGGCTTTTGATTTTTAAGCCCCTGACTAATTTGGTGCCATATTCTGAGCATGGGTCTCAGGTATAGATCTGGTCAGTATTTAATAAAGCTCGATTAAAATTTGGCTAAAATAATGTGGTGTGGTTTTAGTCTCACCTGGTGGAATTAACAGTTGGCTATTGCATGAGACTTTAGTCCTCCTCCCAGATCACACCACTTGAGAGTGGTAAACAACTAATAGGATACACACACACACACACACACACACACAAAGATACAAACACACAAAGATACACACACACACAATCCAAGCAATGCAAAATGAGACACATATGTACAAAAATACCATTGAGTTTGTTTTGTGTTGGCCATCTACTGCTGGGCATGGGGCCTGCTCCTTAATGTGTTTACTATACCTGGTGAGACTTCCTTAGTGAGAACTAATTTTTCCTTTGCAGTAGGTTAGTTGGCGATCGAGTCTTGGTTAGGGATGGGAGCCTGTGTCCACTTCCTTCTCTCAGCGCTGAGATCCTGTTGAGCTTGAACCTGTGCACGACCTGTGCATGCGGAGCTCATATGTGCTTCAGTCCTGTTGTGTCAGGAAGACACTGTTTCCTTGGTTTTTTAAAGGATACTGTCATTGTGGGAAAGCAAAGAAGTCTTTTAGGTGGACCTTTGCAGGGGAGCTTTTGTTGGCATACTTTTAAAAGTTATTTTCTTTCCATTTCTTATGCCTCTACCTCCCTTCTCCACCCCAGTCCCTCTCAACACTCCAATACCAGTAGGAGAGGAAAAAAAGGTTAGTGAGTAAAAGGGAAGTAGTTCTCTTTAGCTACTTCCTGCTGGTTAGGGTTGTTGGGTTTCTTGGGGCAAGTCCAATCTTTATTTTAGGATATCTCCAACTCCCTGTCAAACTGCAACAGCAGCAAGCAGGGGGTGGGGGTGGGGGATGACAACAGCAGCCTTCTTCTATCTCAGAGTCCTCAGAATTAAACTCTCTGATGCTGGCATAGAGCCCTTCTCAGCGTCCGCACGAGGCAGATAGTCTGCTTCTGTGGACAGTCTGGACCAGCCCCATATCCCACACCTGGGATTAAAACAAAAATATGTTTACATAACATAACTGAGTTTTTTTTAAAACACCAAAACTTTCCACTACAAGCCTTTTTTTTCCCCTCTTTCCTTGATATATAGAATGTTCAGGTAACAGAAGTCATCTAAGTAGGTCAGAAAAGTAGTACATCAAGTCTCAGATGTTGCTGGATGAGAGATCACCCACACCTGTCTGGGTGCTGTCACAGGGGATCCTCCTCCAGGGTAAGTGTTGTGTTTCTAAGTTAAATGGGAGTTATTCTCAGAGTCCGTTCACATGGTTGCATTTTTGGGACAGAGTATCAATTTTCTTCCAGACTCAATGATTCTCCTTAGCAAAGTGGTAGAAAAAGGAAAGGAGGGAGAGGAGCACTATTAAACTCTTGCTGGAGACCCATTGGTCGCTAAGTCATCAGCTCTGTTGTATATATATGTATATATATATATGTATATATATATGTATATATATGTGAGTATTTTAGGAAGTTGAGAAAATGGAAAATTTTCAAAGGTGATGGTCTAGACAAGATGTTACTAAGATTTATTTTAAAAAGCTGCTGGCTGTTTGTCATACTACAACTTTTCTTTTAAAAATAATCACGTTATTATCCCCAAATCTAACAGTTCTCAGAAACAAGAGGCGCTAGAACCATCCTGCGTCCTAAGACATTATTATTTTTATTTAAAAAATAATCATGTTTCCCCCCTGCTATTCCTGGGAAAGGGCCAATTTCAAAATAGTTAAAAATGGTGTTGTTCAGGCTATAAAGAGGCTAGGTGGTTAAGAACACTGGTTGTTCTTTTGGAGGACACAGATTGAGTTCCCAGTTCCACAGTAACTCCAGTTTCAGGGAATTTAACACTTTATTCTGGCCTCTACAGGCATCAAGCATGCATGTGCCATATATGCAGGCAAAACAGCCATACACATCAAATCAAATCAAATCAAATCAAATCAAATACATCTTTTAAAAAAATGTTTTCAAAGGTGAAATGTGGTGGGGACACATGTCTGTAAACCCAGCACTCAGGAGACTGAGGCAGGAGAATCTGGAATCTGGACAACATATAAGGTTCCAAGCCAACCTGAACTATAAAATGAGACATTCGTAGAAGAATAAAATAAAAAGAAAGAAACACACACACGTGCACACACAATGTTATTAGATTTCTGCTTAATATGCTGTTGTAAAATAATATCTTCTTTATTATATCAGTGATGAGTTTGGAGGCATCAAGTACTGGTTTCTTTTCTGTACCCAAAGAAGAGAGAGTTACGTTATCTCTATTTGATCACAGCTGAAAATGATAGGGTTGTCAAAAAAACACTATTAAGTCTTCTAGAGAACCAGCAATATTCTTATATTTGCCATATGGTTTTGGTTTTGAAGCCAAGCCAAGCCATAAGTATAGTCATAAAATAAATGTATCTTTATCTTATTTTTTAATTCCCACAATGAGACTTTAATATGGTAATCAACCATCAAGGTAACTAGGGGATTGAGTGGGTAAGGAGGCAATGTCCACCTGACAATCAATAACATGGCCCACAGAGAACATGCCAAGTATCCAGGACTATACTCCAAGCTCAGAATCATCTTGGATGAAATTAGCCTCTCAGGCACCACCTCCTGTTTTCTGTCACAACTTGTCTGGGGAGGATAGAGTAAGTGATTGAGAAATAAGAATAACTATGTGAATGCTGCGTGAGTATCTTTTTAGATAAACCCTCTATCCTTGGACCACATCTCCAATCGAATTCGTCTTTTAACTCATTTACTTATATTAACTTTCTCAGCCATTATTCCTCTTAAAACTGACTTCAACAGAAGACAACTAGTCTTGTAACCCTTATCTAGCCAAAATGAACTCAAATCTGTTTTCTGTGGTTATGGGCACTCAGAAGAATCTTCTTTATTCTGAAGCAAGGTCAAAAGGGAAAATTGTGGGAACACGGGGAAGCTGACACCCAGGAATCTGGTTGGAGCCTCTCACCATCTGAGAATCAAGAACTATAAGGCAGTTAACATTTTCTGGAGGCCTCTCTCCCTTCCCAGATATAAATACTACAATTTTCAAGTAATCTGTCTAGGAACCCCACATATACTAAGAGACATGTCCTAACCCCCCTGTGCCACCATAATAGTTCCTGGTTTTCCCTTATTAGAATATAATCCCATCTAAGTCACCTCTGAAGCTGTCCTATAATCACATGTACCAAAAGAAAAAAAAGGAAGAAAGTTCTTAATAGCTCTTTGAGATGTAAACTTCAGAACTACCATAATGGTACATATAGTACATGCTAAGACATTTAATTGCACTTTTCATTGAGAAACACATACTTGTATTTAGATACATCGTAAACTTTCTCTAAGTATCTCTCTTTCGCTTAACTGCTATGGCTAACATCTATTTCTGACACATTTTTTTTTCAAGCTGGGAAGATGGCTTAGTCAGTAAAATGTTTTCCATGAATGTGTGAAGAGCAGAGTTCAATCCCCCAGAACTCGCATAAAAAACAAAACAAAACAAAAACCAAAATAAAAAACAGGCATGGATCTTGATGGCTGACTCTTTGACCCTCCCCCATACAAGCCAGGGAGTGACAGACTAGCTAGATCCCAGGGGAGGACATTGCAGCCAGCCCTGAGGAGTCAGGATAAGCTGGGGTTGGATGGAAGGGAAGGAGGTCCTCCCCTGTTGGTGGACTTGGAGGGGGCGGGGAGGAGGGAGATGAGGGAGGGAGTGGGAGGGTAGGAGGGACTGAGGGAGGGGGCTACACCTGGGATTCAAAGTACCTAACCTGTGATTG
>JAQQSO010002352.1:0-14448 GCA_028658305.1 Pachyuromys duprasi | reverse complement strand
CAGTGGGTTTGGGTTGGTGTGCATCCGCTGTATGCAGGGCTGTCAGAAATGGTGCCTGAGGCCTTCTCTGTCTGGCCTGTGGACAGACACCCAAACTGGGGTTTTTGCTGGTGGATGCATGCAGCTTTCGCCCTCAGTGTGCGGTCTTGTCAAGATGGTCCCAGGATCCTCGGTTGAGACAGAACTCTGGTTCTTCCCAGATCCGCCAGCGGACTCACACACTGACTGAGTTTTTGCTGGCGGAAGCGTTTGGCCCGCGCCCCCGCAGTGTGCAGACTGGTCAGAATGGTCCCCCAATCCACTCAGTCTGTGGTGGTTCCCACGATTGGTTCGCACCCGCTGCACACCCGTGGGTTGATGCAGAACTCGGGATCCTCCCAGATCCTCCGGCGGACTCACACACTGACTGAGATATTGTGGGCCGAAGCGTTCGGCTCGTGCCCTGGCAATGTGCGGACTGGTCAAAATGGTCCCCCAATCCACTCAGTCTGGTGTGGTTCCGATGATCGGTCCGAACCCACAGCACTCCCTTGGGTCAAAGCAGAACCCGGGTGCAGTGTGCGCTCGTAGGGTGCAGTTCAGTGAAAAGGGCACCTGGTTCCTCCTGAGACTGCCCGCGAGGCTGTTCGATCCAGTCTACAATGGAGGGTGCGGGCGCCCAGCGCAGCCGCTCGTCCAGATCAGAGCTGTGAGCCGCTGGTCACCGGGAAATTTGTCCAGGTAATAACTGGGTGTCCCTAGGGTTTTCCCACTTGATTTTCTCACAGTAGGAGTTCCGCTCACCTGGCACTCACAATGCTGGCGTTTTAGGTCCCAGAGTTCAGTCTCCTGGTCGCTGCGTTGTTTCTGCTCTCCTACTCCTCAGACACAGTGTTCTCTCGTGGCAGCCATCTTGGATCTCCTCTCTTTTCTTTTTTTGTTTTAAAATTTATAAACAATTCATTTAATATCCCAGTTGTAGCCCCTTCCCTCATCTCATTCCAGTCCCATCCTCCCTCTGTGCCCTTCACCCACTGAAAGAAGGGAGTCCTCATCCCCTGCCATCAGACCCTAGCTAAGCAAGTGTCATTAGGACTGACAATATCCTCTTCCTCAGTGGACTGGCAAGGCTGCATTGCCAACGGGAATCGATCAAAGAGCAGACAATCAAATTCATGACAGAGGCAGCTCCTGTTCCTCTTACTCAATAACCCACATGGAGACTGAGCTGCCTATCAGCTACATCTGAGCAGGGGGTCTAGGTCCATCCACCCCATGCATGGTCCTTGGTTAGTGCATCAGCTCAGGCCCTGAGATCAACAATTAATAAATGTAACCTCATGAAACTGAAAAGTTTCTGTAAGGCAAAGGACACTGTCAAGAGAACAAAACAACAGTCTACCAACTAGAAAAGATACTAACCTACCCTACATCTGACAGAGGGCTAATATCCATAATATATAAAGAACTCAAGAAATTAGACCCCAACAAACCAAATAATCCAATTAAGAAATGGGTTACAGAGCTAAACAGTCATCAGGTAAATACAAATCAAGATGACGCTGAGATTCCATATTACACCCATCAGAATGACTAAGATCAAAAACTCAAGTGACTGCACATGCTACAGAGAATGCTGGTGGGAATGTAGCCTTGTACAGCCACTTTGGAAATCAATCTGATACTTTCTCAGAAAATTGGGAATACTGATACTTCAAGATCCAACTATACCACTCCTGGGCGTATCCCGAAAAATGATCCATCATTAAACAGGGACATTTGCATAACTATGCTCATAGCAGCTTTATTTGTAATAACCAGAAACTGGAAACAACCTTAATGCCCCTCAATGAAAGAATGGATACAGAAATCGTGGCACATTTGCACAGTGGGATACTACCCAGCTATTAAAAACAAGGGAATCATGAAATTTGCAGGCAAATGATGTAACTAGAAAAGATCATCCTGAGTGAAGTATCACAGAGCAGAAAGACAGGTATGGTAAATACTCACTTAAAGTGGATACTAACCATATAATAAAGGATAGCCATACTAAAATCTGCAGACCTAAAGAAGCTAAACAACAGGGAGGACCCTGGGGAGGATGCTTAAATCTCATTCAAAATGGCAAACAGGATAGAAGCAGTAGAAGAGAGGGGACAGGATGGGAGCTGGCCATAGATGTCCTCTGAAAGGTTCCCCACCAACAGAGAATTGAAGCAGATGCTGAGACTCACAGCCAAACTCTGGGCGGAGCACAGGGTGTCTTATAGAAGAACAGGGGGGTAAGGGGCATAGAAGGACCAGGATTGGATAGGTAGGACAGGAGTTCCACTAAACAATCTGAACCCAGGGGGCGCTGTAGAGACAGATATCTCCAATTTTACATCTACAGATTTACAATTTCTTATGACCGTGTGTGTGTGTGTGTGTGTGTGTGTGTGTGTGTGTGTTTTCAAGAGGAAAAATAAGATGATAGAAAACAGTGACAGAATCTGAAACATTTGATAATTTAAAATATTTCAAAATAATTATTGAAAGTAAGTCTTGTTTTCCAGTGTTTATCTGATACCAAAGGAAGGAAAATGAGCTGAGAAAACAGACTAAACTTCTTGTTCTGTTTAGTAACTGTCATCATTGGCAAGGTGACAGACACTTTCAAAATAAATTTTCCAGTTTTTAAGTTTCCAATTTTAAGTTTGGATAGTCAACTTTAAGCTGACAAGGTTGTTCTGGGGATGAGTAGTTTTAATGAGGATTTGGAACACTACTGCATCTCTATCATTTGAAGACTACCCCAAACATCTGAAAACCAGAACTTTCAATAGCTGTGTCCTAGCTCTGTAACCTTGGGTGACCCTAAAAGGCCCACCTCATTGTTTCTAAAAAGAATGTGGTTTATGAAAACAAACTTGTCCTCTTCCCAAAAAATTCCTCCAAGTCATTCTCCAAGATCTACTAATTGGACTCTTTTCACTTAATTGAACTATAAATCTCCTTTTGAAACCATGAAAGTCCAATCTGAATGATATATACTTTCTAGTGCCAACTGGGAGACAAGCCAAGATAGTAACGTCATACATAGCCAGCTGTGTATGTGTAAACTCCAGAAAAGAGTTACCATGTACTTTCATCTGTACAGTGTGAGTCTCCAGAGAAGTTCTAAGGTTTATGAAGAAAAACTGTTCATGTTCTAGAATGTAGAGGGGCTTTATGACTAATGTATGTAATATACTCTCCAATCCCAGAATAAAAGTAATTTATTTTGTACACCAGTGAATTTTCTAATATATTTTTGAAGATTTTTAATGCAAATACTTTTAGTCCGATCTATTAAGAAGGCTTCATTTTTATAAAAAATATTACTGTGACTACATATAATGGTGCATACCCTGAATCCTAATGCTTACAAATCTGAGGGAAGATGATTAGGACTCCAAAGCTGTCTTGTACTGTAACAAATTCAAGACCAGCCTGGGCTATGCTGTAAGACTATCCTGGAAAAACAAAACCAAGACATAGCAAGTATTGCCACTATACAAAATACAGCTTTAAGCTCCTCTCTTTTCCATTTTGTTGAGGACTTTTGAAGGAGTCCCAGACGGAAGGAGGTCCGAGGTCTGGCACCAAGCTTGGTGGAAAGACAGCTGCAAAGATGCGGCATATGGAAAGACAGGTGGGCACACAACAGCTTAGTAAGTAGGAGACTGCTGCCTCACCTGGAAGACATTACCTTAACAAGCTGCATTTTTCATTTTGCATTCATCATTCTCTTGTTAAGGCGATTTTTTTGTGTCTTTGTTTTTTTCTCCTTAAAATATATTGATCCTGCAAGTGAGAATCCAAATAACTGAAACTCTGTGGGAGCCAACGTCACAGTCAAAGATGCTGAAAGAGTATTAGGAGATGATCTCACAAACTGAATGTTGGCAGATGAAAATGTTAGCTAGCGTATACTGAGGTTTGTCTTGAAAACAAATATGAAACGTTAAATTCAAAGTTGGGCCCTAAATTAGCCAACTCCAGCTGCTATAGCAAAATGCCAGAGCCACTGTGGTTGAGAAAGTTCAGGATTTCATAAAGTCCTGTGATCTAGGCACTGACAAGTTCAGTGAGGGTCCTCTGACACACGAGAGTGAAAATGATGAAACAAACTCTCTGGATCCTCCTCAGGAGGACACTGATCTCACTATGAAAGCCAACACCTACGAGATTCTTTAATTGTAATCAGTTCACAAATATCATCGTTATCATTTCCCCAATACCATCAATTTCTGATGTTAAGGCTTTGGCAGGAATTGGGGCAATGATACAACTTAGCCCATGGCAGGACTCTAAACCATCCATAGAAACTAGACCCAGTGCTAGCTACTGGAACATGAAGGTAACATATGGCACATCTTGATCAATGAAGTGAGTTTCTTTTCTGACCTGGAAGCGATAATAATGCTTCCTATTGACAGTGCATTGGAGCCACCTCCTACGGGCTGGAGAGAGCCTGTCATACTGTGTGGAGAAGCATTTATCAAATGTTGCAAACTCCACGAATTAGAGCATCTGCTTAAAAGGCCAGCTTTTAAATTTTCCCAGCACACCAGCACCTAGTGCCTGGATGATATGGTCCAATTCTAAGTACCTTAACTTTTAAAACCATCAAATGGGACAAATAATGTTCATTCTCACCATTTAGCATGAGGAAACAATGAATAATAAGGAATTTTCCCATATTAAACCAACCTAACTATGAGAATCATGATACAAAAAATGGATGCCAACTGCTTCCATAGTCTATGCTTTTAGTCCGGTCTCTCTACTGGCCCTAGTGCTCTTCCAAAATGTCAAGTTCTTCTGTGCATCTTGACACCTTGAGAGCTTGAAGCATTACCCATGTGTACTTGAATTGGAATGCTTATCCATCAGATTCAATTTTTTTTCATGGTAATCCAAAAATAAAAATTAGATATTATCTCCTCTAACTATGAGAAAATTTCTCAAGCCTTTTTCTGTTTAACAGATGAACTCAGGAAGTTGCAAAAGTAATACAGATACAGTATATGATATTACTACCAGTACTGACTGCAAAGATATAAATGAACAGCTTACATGCTCAGGTACAAAGGAGCCTTCTTGCAAACATCAAGGGTTACAAACTGAGAGGCAGATATCTATATAAAGCCAGTTTTTACTTGTGTATGAAATGAGCACTTTGTTCACTCTGAATACTGATAGGAAATAATTTTAGTTGCCATTCTAATACTGAAATTTCTTTTGGACATATACTTCAAATATACTTTTCATTAAGGAATAGGTCCAAGGTTTACAATGCATGTAATTAGACAGTATATTTTTAATCTCTAGGAAGTGACATTCACAATTATTATTTTTAAATTTTGGGCAAAAAGATCGTATCAGGACATCTGCATAAAACATATGAATGGAGTAGTGAGGTAAGGTATAGATATTGTGGTTTGACAAACTGCTTAATAAGTCATTACAAACATTGATCTCATTACCTAATTCCTGAGCGAGAGATTTTATTTTTAAAAAACGACAAATTAAATAAAGCATTTCAATTAAAAAACAGCTAAAGTTTGATTCTTTGCATCAAATGATTGAAATGAATATTGCCTACTTTTAGAGATGGGTACCAGATTTCCTCATTTCTTATACTCTTGGTTTAGTCTATTACAACTCCTTATAGAGCCATGAACAGCAATGAATATGACTAAGTAGTTTCTGACTAATAGGTTTTCTGGTAATACATAAAACAAAAGAGACCCGCTCACTGAACATTCAGAGCCCGCCATGTCAAGTTGTCATGACCACCTATCGAAATGTTCATAAAGAGAAAGGAATCAATTAAATTTGATAAAAAGCATGGAGAGACTAAAAGAGTGTTGGGCTAACTCCAGAAAGGACGCTATTGGGAACATTGTTTAGAGAAAGAACAATGTGATATCACGAAATACCTGGAAGTTCTGGCAAGACTAGGAAAAGGAAATGGAAGCACAAAATAGGTTTTCTTCACTATCAGTTTTACAGAGTGATAATACTCAGGTATCTAAATAGAGTAGGTTGCATTAAGGTGGCAGAAATAGCTTCTTACAAGCGGGTGATCAGCATTGAGGTTTTCAGGGTGCTCTGTGGGCCATTGGCATCAAGTTCACTTATCTAAAAAAAAAAAACAGACCTCTGAGCCCTTTATCCAAGCATTTCTCACAATTTCAAACATATACACGGAATACAAACACCATAGCAAGCCAAGACAAATAAAATATGACAAAGAAATAGCAAAAAAGGAAAATATCTAAACTGGGTGTGGTGGTGCATGCTTGTAATCCCAGCGCTTGGGGAGGCAAAGGCCAGCTGTTCTTTGTGAGTTCTAGGCCAGCCTGGTCTACAAAGCGAGTGCAGGACAGCCAAGGCTACACGAAGAAACGCGTCTAGGAAAAAAAACTGTTTTATTATTTATTTATTACAATTTATTCACATTGTATCCCAGCTGTAGCCCCCTCCATCTCTTCCCAATCCCACCCATACTCCTGCTACTCCCCCTATGTACCTTCCCTAGTCCACTGATAGGGGAGGACTTCCTTCCCTTTTGTCTGACCCTAGCACATCAATTCTCACCGGGGCTGGCTACATCATCTTCCTCTGAGGCCTGGTAAGGCTGTACCCAACACAGGGAGGTGATAAAGAACCAGCCATTGAGTTCATGTCAGAGACAGCCCCTGTTCCCCTTACTAGAGAACCCACTTGGTAACTGAGCCAGGGGTCTAGGTCCTCTCCATGCATGGTCCTTGGTTGGAGGATTGGTCTCTGCAGGGACCCCTGCACCCAGGATTTTTACCTCTTTTGGTCTCCTTGTGCAATCCCTGTCTCCTCCAGGTCTTTCTATCTCCCCATCCTTCCATAAGGTTTCCTGCACTCTGCCCAAAGTTTGGCTAGAGTCTCAGTATTTCCTTCCATACCATGATGGGTAGAATCTTTCAGAGGCCCCCTGTGGAAGGCTCCTGTCCTGTTCCTTGTCTTCTGTTACCTATGTCTATCCTGTTTGCCCTTCTGAGTGAGATTTCAGCCTGTTCCTTAGGGTCCTCCATTGTTAAGTTTCTTTAGGACTATAGATTTTAGTATGTTTATTGTATATTATATGGCTGATATCCACTTATAAGTGAGTATATACCATATGTGTCTTTCTGCTTCTGGGATACCTCACTCAGGATGATCTTTTCTAGTTCCATTCTTTTGCCTGCAAATTTCATGATTTCCTTGCTTTTAATTGCTGAGCAGTATTCCATTGTGTAAGTTTATCACAATTTCTGCATCCATTCCTGGACTGAGGGACATCTAGGTTATTTCCAGATTCTGGCTATTATGAATAAAGCTGCTATGAACATAGTTGAGCAAATGTCCTTGTATGGTTGAGAATCTTTCAAATATATGCCCAGGAGCAGCACAACTAGGTCATGAGGTAGCCTTATTCTTAATTTTCTAAGAAAGTGCAAGACTGATTTCCAAAGTGTTTGTACACGAATAGATTTCCACCAGCAATGGAGGAGGGTTCTCCACAACCTCTCCAGCATGTGTTGTCACTTGAGTTTTTGATCTTAGCCATTCTGATGGGTGTGAGGTGGAACCTCAGGGTTGTTTTGATTTATAGTTCCCCAATGACTAAGAATGTTGAGCATTTATTTAAGTTTTTTTTTCTGTCACTCTATATTCCTCTACAGAGAATTATCTATTTAGATGTGTACTCTATTTTTTTAATTGTCTTACTTGCTTTGTTGGTGTTTAACTTCCTGAGTTCTTTATATATTCTGGATATTAGCCCTCTGTCAGATAAGGGGTTGGTGAAAATCTTTTCCCAGTCTGTAGGCTGTCGTTTAGTTCTGATGACAATGTCCTTTGCTTTACAGAAGCTTTTAAGGTTCATGTGGTCCCATTTATTGGTTGTTGATCTCAGAGCCTGTGCTGTCAGTTTTCTGTTTAGGAAGTTGTCTCCTGTGCCAATGAGGTCAACGCTCTTCCCTACTTATTCTTCTGACAGTTTTAGTGTGTCTGGTTTTATGTTGAGATCTTTGATCCACTTGGACTTTACTTTTGTGCAGGGTGATAAATATGGGTCTAGTTGCATTTTTCTACATGTAGATATCCAGTTAGACCAGCACCATATGTTGAAGATGCTATATTTTTTTCATTGTATGTTTTTTGGCTTCTTTGTCAAAAATTAAGTGTCTGTAGGTGTGTGGGTTTATTTCTGCACCTTCAATTCAATTCCATTGGTCCACCAGTCTGTTTCTCTGCCAGTACCATGCAGTTTTTATTACTGTTGCTCTATAGTACAGCTTGATATCTGGAATGGATACCTCCAGAAGATCTGTTATTGTACAGGATTGTGTTAGCTTTCCTGTTTTTTTTTCCATATGAAATTGAGAATTGTTCTTTCAAGATCATAAGACAACTAAAAGAGATACAAATCCGAAAGGAAGAAAGAAAAAAAAAAGTGTTTTGGTGTAACCCTAACCAAGCCAGCGAAAGAGTTGTAAGAAAAAAACCTTCAAGTCTCTGAAGAAGAAAACTGAAGAAGAATTCAGAATATGAAAAGATCTCCCATGTTCATGGATCGGATTAACAGAGTGAAAATGGCCATCCTTCCAAAAACAATCTACAGATTCAATGCAATGCCCATCAAAATATCTACACAATTTTTTACAGACCTTGAAAAACAGTTAAAAATAAAATTTGTTGAGGAATTAAAAATCACAGAAAGGTTCAGAATCAGTGATAATAGAGATATATGATGGGGTTTGAAATGCTGAAGAGAAACTATCACAATTTTTACATTTTTGTGTAGTCTAGATGGTCTACTATTTATCCCTAATATAGTGGCAGGAAGGGAAATGAGATATAATTATCTATAAGGCAACTCACTAAGTTTTGGAGAAAAAGATATTATAATATGTTAGAGCTGTTGTAGAAAGGAAAAAGTAAGAATTCATAATACTTTGACTATAAATATTAAAAAAGAAAAAATGGGCATAAAATCAAAATTGTATGATTTGTTAATGAAGGCAATATATCTTCCTTAGAGATTTATGACATACAAATTTTAAAACATATGAAAAGCTGTGCCATCTTTCTACTTTTTTGTAAAATGAACTAATTTTGGAAAAAATATTTAAGTATTCTTTATTAAAACAATTAAGTGTTTTTATATAAATGGAGCAAAAACACAGCTCTCCATGATTTTCTTTCTTCCATTCTTTCTTTTTTCTATATTTTTTTACAAGTAATTATTTTCCAGACCCTTGAAAGTCATTTGATTGAATGTTACCTAAGCCGAAACTGGTTTCCTGTCATAATCAACAAGTGTTCTTTTTATCTTAAATAAGATTTAGTTTAATCTAAAATTCCAACGAAAAATATACACCAAATGGTTTATCTTTTATAGATTTTTCAATAATTTATAACTATTTTTCAGATTATATTAGCTACTTTTCTGTTGTTGTGATAAATTATTGTGACCAAAAACATCTTAAGAAAGAAACAGTCTGTTTGAATTTAAGGCTTCTGAGAGAGAGTCCATAACGGCCTGGGGGATACGGCAGCAGGCAGCCAGAGTAAAAAGCTAGACAATCATACCATATCTATGCACGTGGAACAGAAAAGACAAACTCAAAGTAGACAAGACTATGTGAACTTTCAAAACCCACTCTCTATGAAGTATTTCCTTCACCAGGCTGCACCACTTCCCCAAAACAGCACCTACAACTGGGGATCAAGTGTACTAATACCTAAGCCTATGTTGGATATTCTTACTCAAATCTCTACACAGATGAACAATTATAAGTTCATTAAAATAATTCCCATGTGAACATTTGAAGGCCCTGGAGTTCATTTTTTTTCTAATGGAATTTGGGACTCTTACTATAAATCTAGCATATTGCTTTTAAAATTTATTATGTATCATAGTAGTTAAAAATGTGAAGGAATTTAGATGTAATCTAGCTAAGATTCCTAATTTCAAAAATGGGATAAGGTTTGGTTTTAGTATGCAGAGTTAGGACCCAAATTTTCTTATCTCTAAATTATATAATATTCAGAAAGATCAGCAGAAATAGAACAACTGCAGTCCTGTATGTGGTTTTTCAATAAGGTCTTTTCCAAAATTATACCAGTCATCAAGGATCTACATAGTAGAGGTTTTTTCCTTCTTCTTCTTCTTCTTCTTCTTCTTCTTCTTCTTCTTCTTCTTCTTCTTCTTCTTTTTCTTCTATATAATGGATCTGCTTAGTGTCACAAAGACATTGCAATTCAAAGAAACCTCAGTTTTACAGTTTTGCCCATGCAAACACAATCAGAATAAGAAAAAGATTTGGCTGCTGTGAAGATCATTGTATGATGTATATGTACATATATATACATATATATGTATATGTGTGTATGTACATATACATATGTATATCCATTTTACATATTTTTAATTTAGAGATGGAAGAATGGGAATGTTAGAAAACATGTTCTCACCAGAAGATTGATAATACAATCCTATAAAAAGTATAATGAAATTATTTGGGATGATCTAGCGTTGAAAATGCCTTTTTAAAAATGAATGTATTTATTTTTATATCAATCACAGGTTAGGTACTTTGCATCCCAGGCGTAGCCCCTTCCCTCATTCTCTCCCACTCTCCCCATCCCTCCCTCATCTCCTCCCTGCCCCCTCCAAGTCCACCAACTGAGGAGGACCTCCTCCCCTTCCATCCAACCCCAGCTCATCCTGTCTCCTCAGGGCTGGCTGCAATGTCCTCCCCTGGGATCTAGCCAGTCTGTCACTCCCCAGCTTGTATGGGGGAGGGTCTAAGAGTCAGCCATCAAGTTCATGACTGAAACAGTCCCTGTTTCCCTCACTAGGGTCTTCAGTCTGACACCGAGCTATCATGGGCCCCATCTGAGCGGGGTTCCAGGCCACATCCACACATGGTCCTTGACTGTAGAAACCGTCTCATACAAGACCCCTGTGGAAAATGCCTTTTTTAACTATGGAGAAAATTGTAGTAATAGCCACTAAAATTTTACAATTAGGTTTTACTTGGGATAATATGTTTGAATTTACCTATGTCATGTGATTTTGAGAACTTTACCTGTGATGCCCTTTTACCAAAGAGTAACCATGAAAGACCAAAAAAATGAGCCTAGTTTCATGAAGCAGTGGATGGAGGTTTGTTATTAGCACCATGGTGAAGTCAAAGGCAATTGCACCATTGAAAAATGCCTTTGTAGTATGAGTGATGACTCAGCAAGCTATAGAGCTCTACTTCCAACTTGCAGGCAGCTCCCATTGAAGCGTTTCCTCAGCAACTGCTTGTGCTACTTTTATTGCCTTGAAAAGGTGTCTTGGAATTTGCAAATTTCTGAGATTCCTGCACCTTATAAGTCTCATTGGCTTTCAGGGTCTTGTGGTCCTACTTCCTTTTCTGCAAGGGGACATGGCAATTTGCAGAAAAGACCTTGTCTATTGCCATGACCAAAGCAAACTCTTACTGACAATTACCAAGGCAGGTTCTTATTTTTAAAAAAGTGTTTATTTTATTTTATTTTTAAAATATTAATTACAGTTTATTAACTTTGTATCCCAGCTGTAGCCCCCTCTCTCATTCCCTCCCAATCCCACTCTCCCTCCCTCATTTCCTCCCTGCCCATTTCCAAGTCCACAGATAGAAGTGTTTAATTGAGGCTTTTCTTACAGTTTCAGATGTTTAGTTCATTATCATCATGGCAGTAGACCAAATGTCATGGTGGGTAAGTAGCTAAGAGTTGTATTCTAATCAGTAGGTTGAAAGAGATAGACTCTGGTCTTGCTTGGCCTGGGCTTTCAAAATCTCAAACACCGCCCCAAGTGATACACTTCCTCCAACAAGACCATACTTCCTAATCCTTTCAATTTTTTCAAATAGTGCTGCTTCTGGTGACTAAGCATTCAAATATATGTGCCTATGCAAACCATTCTCATTCAAACTTCCATGATGATGATTTTTCTTTGGCTATGATGAAAAATGTTCCTATTAGTTTTGAAAATATTTATTAGGCTCTTTTTGAATGGGGAACTTCTAAAGGGTGTGGCTTTAAGATCAGCATACCATCAATAAAAATCTCTAAAGCATACCAATAGAAAAAAAGACCCTGGATTTTATATTTTTAAGGAAAATATTATTCTCTGTACTTGTATTGCTCTCAGTTAGTTCATGCTCTAGAAGAGTGTTAGGTTTTGTTCTTTGAGAAGTTATTTGCAAAGCATTCAAAGTTATGTTAGGAGATCTGAAGAAGGACCATCTGAGGAGATATTCTGTTTTCTAGAGCAATATTATTATCTTCAGTGAATGACATTTTCCAGAATCCCCACCCATTTGCCAGATCCCTAGAAAAGCCTTTGGCATCATATTGGAACTGCTAAGACATGTAGCCTAGTGTTATCAGCTTGTTTTTAGCCCTTCTGCTGAAAGACAGCCATTGTTAGACTACATAGACTATATCATGTAAACCAATCTAGTAAATGTCCTTGAAATGGAATTCTATCAGTTCTGCTCCTCTAGAGAACCCTACCATCATATTCTTGTTGGTTTTCTGTTTGCCCAACATACTGTACTACTTTGTCACAATTCTAAGTCTTTGCTTAGAATTATGTATTGGCTAATTAGCTACATCTCCTTAGTTTTATATAGTACAGTGATTGCTCCAGGCTTTAGAAGATACAGTTTTACTTTATCAAAAAGCTTTCAAATGGTTATATGCCACTAAATTTGTATAAGACTATCATATTGCATATTCTTATAATTTCCCTAAATAATCACTTTATATAAATTAAAAATGAGGAAAGATGTCTTTTATGCTTAAATATTTGCTATTGTAGTACTATTTACTCTTATGTTTAAAATCAAATTTGCTATCATCTTCATTGAAAATGGAATTAATTAGAAATAGAGGGATAGAAGAAATTAATGTAAACACTTGTGAAATGAATCAGAAGAAGGATTATAGTGGGAAAGGAGACCAGAGTGGGTGTGACAGAGTGGACGAGGAGGGAAGAGGGGAAGAAGGATGAATAAGACAAAAGTGTTGCCAGAGAAAGTGGTACATGCTTGTAAGCCCAGCATTCAGGGAGGCAGAAGCAGTCAGATCTCTGTGTGTTCGAGGCCAGCCTGGTCTACAAAGAAATTCCAGGACAGCCAAGGGTATACAGAGAAAGCCTTACTCAAAAACAAAAACAAAGTATAAAAGCACATGTGTGTGAAAATGCCATAATAGAGCCCAATAGGTGCCATGTAAACTTAGAAAACAATTAAAGAGAATGAAAAAGAGAATATCCCCTTTCTAGAAAATAGGTATGCTAGTGGCTTACTTTTGTTTGTCTTAAAACACTTTCATTTTATTTGCACTGCCAGAGCACACCGGCAGAGTCAAACAGTTCCTGAGTGGGGAGTGAGGATTAAAATAATAAAAGCAAGTTGTGCTACACATGAGATCAGTTTGAGAAGGCTGTCAATAAGACTGCCTTGTGAGTTTATTCCATAATTCCTTTTATAGGCAAAGCAAAAACAATTCACATCAATACAAGAAAAAAGTTCCTGGAACTGCCAAACTTGTTTTCTAAAACTACTTCCCTATAGCAGATATGGTCCAAGGTCACACAAACAGGCTTTTGGTTTTTTTTAAGTAATTTATTTATTTTTATATTAATCACAGTTTATGTACCTTGTATCCCAGCCGTAGCCCCCTCCCTCATTCCCTCCCACTCTCTCCATCCCTCCCTCATCTTCTCCCTGCCCTCTTCCAAGTCCACTGATAGGGGAGGACCTCCCCCTCTTTCATCTGACCCTAGCTTATCATGTCTCTTCAGGGCTGGCTGCAATGTCCCCTTCTGGGATATAGCTAGGCTGCTCCTCCCTCGGGGCAGGGGGAACAGTCCACAAGCCAGCCATTGAGTTCATGACAGAAATAGTCCCTGTTCCCCTTACTAGGGTACCCAGTTGGATACTGAGCTACCATGTGCCACATCTGAGCAGGGGTTCTAGGTTATATCCATACATGGTCCTTGGTTGGAGAAACAGTCTCATAGAAGCCCCTGTGCCCTGATTTATTTGGTCTTTGTGGAGCTCTTGTCCTCACCAAGTCTTACTAACTCCCCCTTCTTTCATATGATTCCCTGCACTCTGGCAATGGCTTGGTTGTGAGTCTTAATATCTGCTTTGATACATTGCTAGTTAGAGTCTTTCAGAGGCCCTCTATGGTAGGCTCCTGTCCTGTTGCTTGTTTTCTCCTACATTCAATGTTCATCCCATTTGTCCATCTAACTGATGATTCATCATCCCACCCTGGGTCCTCCTTCTTGCTTATCTTCCCTAGGTGTATAGATTTCAGCAAGTCCATCCTATCCTATAGGTCTATATAAGTGAGTATATACCAAGTGTT
>JAQQSO010002351.1:0-14449 GCA_028658305.1 Pachyuromys duprasi | reverse complement strand
CTATGTGTATAGGTGTTTTTCTTGCATGCATATTTGTACACCAGTTATATGCCTGTACCCAGGGAGTATCAGGATTCCCGGAGACTGGAGTTTCAGGTAGACAGTCACCAGATGCTCTGTGGGTTCTAGGAATCAAACATGATTTTTCTGGAAGGATACCCAGTGCTTTTAGCTGCTGAACCATCTCTCCATCCCCCAATAGCAGAAGGTTTTAAAATGGTCTGTCAATGCTGTTGACACTATCCATTGCCTGACTTCTTGGCCTCACGTTGACACTGCTGTTGGTGGTCTTTGTAACTGGGGATAAGTTCTAATTACAGAGCCAGTCACAGGTATTTTCTCGCTCATCATACTCTCTGCTCATGCTCACAGTGTTGATACTATTTACACCATAAGTTTTTCTTTTTAATACCTCACATAGATATTTGGTGGAGCTTCATTCTTTTAAAATTCTAGGTGACAAACAATAAAGTGCAATGTTTTATATCTCAAAATCAATCAACATCAAACACACCTGAATTTGCTATTGCTAATGCTATTGCTTGAGCATATGACATATCACAGGAACAGCTAGTGTTGCTCACACACTAGACGTTTGAAAAGCCCTTGTTTCAGTTGGACATAGTGGCACCAGCCCTAATCTCTGACTTCCGAGGCAAAAGCTGAAAATTTCTAGTTATCAGCTAGCCTGGACTACACCATGAGATCTGTATCAAAAAATAAAAGAAACTTTACCTATACCTGGTTACTGCTACCATTACTGCTGCCATTTTATGACCCTAACTGTGTAAGTAAAGAATTTCACAATATTGATTCAGTATTCAATAATGCATTTAATAAATGGTAGCTTCTGTTTGATAAAAATTAAACTACATCTAAATGTAAGCACTTGCAAAGGAAAATACTATCTACACACATGATTTCATTGGATATAAAATATGGAAAATGAGCAACACTGCCTGTCTTAAATATACAATTTTGTCTTGTCTCAATTCAAATGCTTTCTGTACTTCAATCACCATAATTCTCTCCCTTATTTTACCTCTGACTGTATGACAATGTTATATTAACCACAATCTCTTCATTATAATCAATTTTCAGAAAGTACTGGATGGTATCAGGCATTTAATGAATGTTATTGAAGAAATGAGAAAAATCGTTATTTTAACTTAGGGCCGATTGCTGTTTTATATTGCAGAGACAGTTTGCATCTAACTTACAGGTTTTCCCCAGGTTTTAACAACCAGATATAACTTTCCCTTTTCTTATGAAAGGCTTTATAATGTTTACAAATACACTGAATTAATACAAAAGTTTTTAAACTAAGATTTACTCAATTTTATCAAATGTATCAATTTTATTGGCCACAGAAAGGCCACTGAATGACTGTTTTGTGTGTAAAGACATTAGAAGATTTAAGACTGCCATAAGATCAGAAAAACACTGCTCCTTCCATTAAGCGACTTGAATTCTGAGAAGAAATACTGAATCTTTTCAAAATAGAGTAAAACAATTCAGTTCAGGCATCATTAGATTACTGCAAATATAAATCAACCCTTGTTTTTGATATATTAGCAGTTAATTGGTACGCCATCTGTGGTAATGGTGAATCTGCTCTTAATGTCATTTGAAGTAATAGATTTGGGCATATTATCTGTATTAATCTAATTCATATTTCAGGACTTTAAGCTCTGATTCATTGCTTTCATTTTCTGTTCTTGCATTAAAATGATAATGAAAAGTTGATGTCTCTGTATTTGAAAAAGAGATCAATAAATTCTGGCAAATTCAAGTGCTGTGAGGCAGACACATTTGACTTTCAAAAGCGTCTAATGCGACCATACCTGGTCACAACTTCCCTCTCTTTCATCTCTTAGGGACAAAGGGAAAGAGGTCCGTTTTGACTCTACCTGGTTCTTAGAAATCTAGATATAAACTGTATGCCCTTGCCCCAAATGTATTGTTCTCAAGTGACAATAATAAACATATTGAGGACCTTCTTGAGACCCATTTGTATCTGAGCTTTAGACTTATCTCAAGTCACAGTGACTGGCTAAAATACCTTAGCCTACAGACAGGAAACTGTGTCCAAGCATGACTGAGTCTAGACTACATTACATATTATGGCTTCCCAGAACCTTTAGTTTGATTTTTTCAATTAAAAAATGTTTAAAAAGAAGCAACCAGACCCTCTAGTCATCACTTCAAAGGGGGAGGCACTTCTTGCTGTAATCTGAACACAATGGAAGATCTGAATTTACTTTGTGACTTGGCTACAGAGGCTCTCCATGCAAAGGACCTCAAGGATGCTCGCAGAAGAAAATTTCATTGGATAGAGCAATACACTGTTTTCTGGTAGCCTTGACGATAATGGCGTGTTGACACTTGTTACTCTGACTTAAAGAGAAAGACAACTATGACACAATGAGACTAGCTACTTGCTAAAAATAATTGAAATACCATCTAAATCATTTCTGTATGTATTTATACAGTTAATATAATTACAAGCCTTTAGACATGGGTAGACTGCAGATAACTTATGTTTGCACCTGTATACTAAAAAGTATTGTAGATGCTAAAGATTATAAAGCTGTTTATTTTGTATTCTAAAAGCACTCCTAATTTACCTAGTGTTTCAACAATGTAATTATATAGTTTACTTTCTTTCCCCAAATCTAATTTTCAAGACAAAGACCTTAACACAACTTTATGAAATAATGAGTTCCAGATAATTATACCTCCTTCTAAGTATTCTAAATAACTTTAAAATATTTCTTAATTCTGCACCAGAAAACCTACAT
The DNA here is from genome assembly GCA_028658305.1 of Pachyuromys duprasi. Lineage (NCBI taxonomy): Eukaryota > Metazoa > Chordata > Mammalia > Rodentia > Muridae > Pachyuromys > Pachyuromys duprasi. The sequence goes on along the minus strand of JAQQSO010002351.1, from coordinate 11,648 downwards.
CATAAATATTAAAAAAATTTACTTTATTGGTTTTATTTTATTATCTATTAATATTCACTGTGTTAGTAAAAAAAAGAATAGTTTCTCTAAGAATGAAAATAGATATCATACAGCTCTTAAGAATTCAACAGTAGCTTGCATCTTCATGAGAAATACATTCAGTCATAAAGTAGATTATCCCATACCCCCAAGAAAATGTCCTTTGTGTTCTAACCATTAATTAATAATTACTGGTAACACAGCATGATTCACTGCACATTCTAAAAAAGTAAAATCTACTTATTGTAACAGTAGCTCAAGGCAACTCAGATAACTAAGCATGTGTCCCCATCTTTTTTCCAAAAAACATCATTTTAATTATAGAGCTTAATTATTATTTATATAACATACCAGAATCTTCTCTAAGCAATCAACATATAAAAGGCATGCTTTCCCTCAAGGATGATCTTCTACCCTCAAACTGACAAGAAAACAAAGGAACAGCATTTTATAAACTATAAACAATGAAGCTGCTATCTCCATACTGGTCTTTATTATGGAGAAAGTTGCTGCAGGTTACCAGGATGCTGCAATCAGATTTTATGTTTCTCATTTCCTTCATGGGTTTTCTATCATTTCAAAAAATAAAATTTTCTTTCTCATTGGCGATTTTATCACATTGTGAGCTGATTTTTGGCATATTTGACCATTACTTTTCTTTTTTTCATACTGAATCATCATTTTATCTATAAACTTGAGATGCATAGGTTACAGTTTTATTTTATCAAAAGTAAAAATCATATACTCAGCAAAAAGGTGTTAAAACAATGAGAAAACAAGCTACAAATGAGGAGGCAGTATTTACAAAAGACTGCATCTGAGAAAAACTTTTCCAAAATATTTAACAACCTCTTCAATATTGATAGACAAGAACACGGTGATTCAAAAAGGTGCAAACACATGAAGAGCCTTGTGAAACATTGTGTGCACATGCAAATTAAGCATGTGAAGAGTTTCTTGATACCATATGTCATTAAATAATCAAAACAACAAAATATTACCACACATCTATTAGAATAGCTTAAGTACAAAATAACGTCAATACAGTGCCAAGAAAGATGTGAAAACAAGACAGTTCAGATGCTGGTGCAAATATAGAAACAGTACAGTGGAGAGGAACTCTGGCATTCTGACAAAACTACTCATCGTACAATGTTGTAACCATACTGTTTGGTATTTACCCACACAACTAAAAAGTTACAGAAAACAAAGTACAAACAGGTGTCTAAGCCTAGAAGTAACTAAGGTGTCTTTCGGTAGATAAAAGGATAACTAAGCTGAGGCCCATCCTGGCAAGAAAATATTACCCACATATAAACCAAATGAGCCATCAGCCATATACATAGAAGGAAATTGGATGCATATTACTAAGTCAATGTGAAAAAGCTATTCAATAATGCCCCCACCCCAAGGCCAGGACATCTGAACAAAACAAGTGAAGCAGGAGAGAAAATTATGAGATAATGATCTATGTTTTCATGCCACTCAAAAATTCAAACCTGAAATTAACATGTCTTAGAAAACATATTCTGACATGCCTAGAGTGTTGACACCATGGGTCAAGTCATTGCTGAGCAAACACAAGGACTCATGTGCGTAGCACCAACATAAAAATCTCGTAACATGGCACCAACCATAATTCCAGCACTCAGGAGACAGAGATGGCAGATCCTTAGGGCTCATAGCTCACTGCATAGCTGATAGATGAGCTACAGAGTGAGAGAGACTCTGAGCAGATGTGGACTTAAATGACCTTAGACAGATTATATATAAAAATATAGGTGCATATATATGTATGTATATATTTGGACATTTCTTTGAAAATGCCAACCAAGCAGTTTTAGTGAAGTTTCAATTTCTTTTTCCATTTGAGAGAATTTGACATATATTTCCCCTTCCTCATCTGCTAAGGAAATATAAACAATGGCTGTTAACATGGAAACACATGCTTATTCACTCAAAAGAAAATTGTGGAGCTGTCTGAAGCAACCCATGTGCTTCTGGTAGTGCAGAACCTGGAAGTAAGACTTGAGGAACACATTTGTATAGTCAAAAGGAAATATCTCTGTGTCTAAGGAGGTCCCAGGGGAAGGCCTAACTCAGAATGAGAGGGTTCGAGATGATTCCTATAGAACTCCACAGACCAACTTCATCGTTCAGGATGAGCAGAAGGTAATCAATCAGGAAAACAGTGGATGAAATTCCCACAGAAGAAATGCTGATGCCAGGAACCCAAGAAAGCACGAGATGTTTATGGGTGTTTAATGGGGACTGCTGTCTTCTTAAGTTCTAAGGGGGCTGTGAGTAGAAGGCATTCTGGGTCTCCATTATAGTTTTCTAATGCTAAGCTTTACATAGAAGGGATAGGTGATCAAATCTGAGGTTTCTAAAGCCTCTCCCCATCAGGCCTGTGAATTGCATTTTAGATCCGGGAGGTAAAGGTGGAAAGAAAGTTCAATGGCTTTTTCTACAATCTAAGCAGAAAGCAATGTGTCTTGAACACTGGTTGTTCTGGGTCTTGAATCATCTTAGTGGCTTTGCTTGACACTTCTCACATTGTCTATGGCTGGGCTTATGTTTCATCAGTGCATCTGGATGCGGACAATAGCCCAGCTGGGTAAAATTTTTCTCTCTTCAACAACTGTTGTCTGATGGTGCCTTTACTGTACTTTGTCGAGTTATTATTTCCTACCTCATCGTCAACTGAGTGAATGATTCTGTATGGTGTTAGAACCAAGTCTTTAGATTTGCACAACTTCTAATTCACCCAATCTATTTGTTTTCACGACATGTGTCTCAAAAATTTGGCTTTCCTAAGAAGAAATCAGATAAGTTCAAGTAGTACACCTAATCACCTGCCTTCTCTGCCAGCAACCCCTCTGGCCACTGACTCAGCCACTATTCCCGTCTCCCACTTTAACTAAACTCATCAGGTACGGCACTGCAACCAAGTCCTGCGCTGTAGCCCTAGAACCGTTACAATCTCAGCTCTGCTGCTGTCAGGGCTAGTCTCGCTTCCTCTTGTACCAGTGTCATTTTCACCTCCTTCAGCATTTGATGTCACATTCCCGTCTCTTTAAATAAGTGCCAACATCACCCTTCTCTAGTGAGCGCATCCCTAACTTCCTCTGCAACGCGAGCAGCATCCTCACCTCCCTCTGAAAGCCAGAGCCCTTCTTTTCTCCCTCCATCTAGTATGATATCGACCTCTCTCTGTGATCAGAGCCATCGCTACCTTCATCTAACCGGGGGAAGCTCACCAGGCGTGTCAGGTACTCGGTGTGCTTTAAATGTTCTAACTAAGAGTCTGTTTAAGAGACTGGCACGTATTGGCTTAGTGGGCAGGAGCACCTGCACAAAGGCCTAACGACCTGTGCTTGAAAACCAGATTCCACAAGGCGGCCAGAGAGAACCTACTGCAAAGGGCTTGTCCTATGACCACTCATGCCATGGCATGGGTGCACTACGCACTCACACAGGCACGTATGCACACATACACATACACATAATAATATTTTAAGTAATTTTGTTTAGAAACTGGGTCTTTTGCTGAGAGATGATAGCCTTCCGGCTTGTGAGTGAAACAAAGGGTTTGCCTCAGTTGGTGCTCGTCTTGTAGTAGCCTCCAGAGGGCAGCACTCCTAGCAGACTTCTGGGAAGCTGGAAGCCCTTGTTGGATATGAAAACTGCTCCTAACTCCCCCCTCCCCAAACATTCTGTTCTTGCCAAGTCTCACTTCTTCCTCATTCCAAAAATTAATGGCTGTGCATTTTAGACTTCCTATTCTGAAAGAAAACAGCTGCTTGCTAAGATTAATTTTCTTCCTTATGCGAATGTGTGTGCCTAGGTTATTATGTTTATAATGAATCTGATAATAAATTTAGATCTGCATAATGTTTAGTGGTAGCTAAAAGAGAATTATTTTATGGTTTTCTTGTACATGCTAAACTATAAAGCCAGACTCTGAATTCAAATAGAGTGCGTTACAGTTTATTTTCTTAAGCCTTGGAAAGCCTACGTTTGTAGATTTATCTACAGACATCAGTAGTTTTAGAAGTCATCCTAAAAGAGTGGTCAGCTGGGAAGGTTGCTAAAAGTGTAGATTCTGGGGCTGGAGAGACAGTTAAGTCAATAGCATGTGTCTAAACATGCGGTGGCCTGAGCTAAAATTCTTAATGACCACATCAAAGCAAAGGAGAGCAGCTCAGGGTTCCTAGAACAAGACTGGAGGGAGGCAGAGACAGGAGGGCCCATGGAGGCTCAGAAGCCAACCAACCTAGCACACACAGCTCTGAACAACCAAACGACTGTCTCAAAGAAGGTGGAAGGCTAGGCCCATAACCAGAAGGTATCCTGCATATACAAAATTGCCCACAAGCATCACACACAGAGAGCAAGAGAGAGAGAGAGGAAGGAGCAGAGAAGAGAGGGAAACGGAGAGGGAGAGGAGGGAAGCAGAGGAAGAATTTTGACAAACATAGAATCTTAAGTATTTGTCCAAGTCTTCTAGAACAAGGGGTGGCAATGCCACTGCTTAATCAAGACTCCAGATGACTGGCACACTATTGATGGTGAGAGCTTCCATAGAGGCTGCTGTGGTTGTTAATAGAACTCATTTTTACAAACAGACTTAGATTTAAGTATTTTCTCCACCCCCTTAATCAGGTCTGTCTCCTTTTAGTAAAAATACCATGCTGTGTGAGTTAGGAGGATGGAGTTAAAGCCTGACCAGGCTGTGCTTAAGGAATCAAGCTGTTGTGGGCTTCATTCCCAGCATAGTTAACATTCTCCCTAGCCTAGATATCGTTACTGACACAGAGATCAAGAGCTTGGCACAACAGAAATGATTTACTTTCAAATCATCATCCTATCCATCATTCCCCCATGCATGTGCCAGACAGTGATATACTTTGAATTACTATACTTTAAAGTCATAAAAGATTCTCGATCAAGAGCGTAATTAAGGTTATGCACTACCGTATGGAAATTGTATCTCTGGACTGATTTGGGGGAAAAGCCAAACAAAGCACTTTAATCGTTAGACAATACTATTGCATCAAAATGAGAATCCACTTTGTTTCATTCCAGAGGACATTTTCTGGAACTGTGAAGCACATGATCCCTTCAAGTCCAGCCCCAGATGAAAATTAGAGAGAGAGGTCACCTAGTCTCCCACCACAGCATCACTTTGTGAACAGGAGGAGATATCTTGATAGTCACTTGATAATCAAAGCACTCTACAATTAAATATACATCAACAGGCTCTTCCTGTCCATTTTCTTTTTGCTCTGTTTTTACATTCTTTCTGTTTTCTCTTTCCTTTTTACCTCTCCCTATTTCATCCTTCCTTCTCCTTCCCCCCTCCTACCTTACTTTCTTCTTTCCCTTCCATTACTCCTTCTCTTCTTCCTTATTTTTCTTTTTCATGTCTCGGGAAAGGGTTGGAAGGCCTCAATAGAATAAATGCATAATTAGAGTTAATTAGCTCCTGGAAGATATTTATTATTTTTCTAAGTCCCATCTTGATTGATGGATGCTCATTAATTCATTTAATCTTCACAATAGCTCTATGAAGCAGGTATTAATATTAATCCATTTTTCGATTGAAAGAAAGTCGGTACACTGGAACAAAATTACTACACAACATTTACAAAGCTACTGTCTACAAGAACAAAGGCCAACAGAACTCATTGTTCTCATGTTAAACAATATTGGGACTGAGTATATTTTCTAGTACTTATTTGTAAATAACTAAATACTTGGGTAAATGCCAAGACAATATTCTTCCTTGACTAAGCTCCATCTAAATTAAGATACTTATAGATTTATAACAGGCTCTTCAATATATGATTCAAGATCCTTGCCCAAGCCTGTTGACAAATGCCTAGGTTTTCTAAAATGTGTTCTGCACAGTTGTAGAGAGTTACCTGTCAGGCAAGAACTACTTACAACTTCCCATTTCCCCCTAAAGCTCATCAGTACCAATACCACCGCTCCTTCTGAGCTGTGATTTCAAGTCAGTCACGATGCTGTCTCTCTTCAAGGCTTTCCCAAAACATGAGTTGTTTTTTTCAGAATTTAAGGAATTTAATAGCTCAAATTTGTCTAATACCTCAAAAGAATTGGAAGACCATAGTATTTAAATTGAAATAACATTACTTCTGAAATTCTCTCAAGTCCCAAAAGACAGCTATGGTAGCATATAAAAAACTATCCAAGTTCAAGAACTGTCTACAGAATTTTTGACACTTCTTCATGATCTCAAATTAAAGCATGTATGTTTGAGTAATTTTTAAACTACTAATTTTTATAAAATTCCTCTATAAATAAAAAGGAGGTTCTGAATAGCTCCCCCCACCCCACGAAAGATAAATATGAAATTTAATGGCTGAAGTTTTTTATTTCAAAAATATTCATATATTCATGAATCTTCAGTGAAAGAAAATATTTTTCTTTGGAACTTTTTACACAACCAAGAGACCAAGAAGAATGAAATATTCAAAGACCATAAACAACCAAAAACTTAAGGAAAGAAAATCTCGGTTCTAGTCTTCTCAGAACATTACACCCAGAAAAGGATGTTTCCTAATGCAGGAAGCCAGTATGCTAACTCTTTCAGATATCAACACATAAAGCAGAAGAAGGCCTGTTTCTTTGGAAATCGCTGTAAATATATTCATCACTGTGAAACAATCATCTGTGTCTAGTCACGAGTGCTCACTGCCTCCGTGGCTGTCACTGCTGTCGATCTGAGGCTGAGAGGTAATGGCCTCATGATTCAAGGAAACTGCTGAAGTGTGTACTTAGGCTTCAGTTTGAAAGATGGGTTCATTTATCATCATAATAAGCCATTACCACTGATAGGTCACAACTCATTGAAGAGACAGTCAGTCTAATTGGCTCAATTCTGCTACCTTTGGATGTGCCCTCAAGGAGATAAGCACTCTTTTGCAGGTAATTTTCAATCACCCACAAACTACCTGTTTAATAATTCATCACATTTCAGATTGGGGGCCTATTGTCTAGCTCCCTCTTCGATGTGGCAAAGGTTAAATTTGGGCCACTAGGGCATCCCAGACCCAGGTCATAGAGGGAGAACTTTAGAATAAGTTGGGTGGGAGGGCACCCATTGTGACACAGCTTTACTATGGAAGTGACAGGAACACACAAAAATAACAATATCAACAGTGTGCTTCCTGAGCAAGCCCTGCTGCAAAAGCCAGGATTTACTGGAGAACGGGAAAAGATACGAACACTGCTGTTAGGATTCCGGAGATGAATTAGGCATGACAACTCTTTTTAGAACATAGGTCTGGACCCTTAATACATATTAAGGGGTTATATTTAAGGAGCAATTTTTAGAGAGGAGTATAGAAAGAGAACACCTCGTAGTAGGCTCAGTTATAAATTAAAATTGTTTTAGTTAACATGTCTCCTTTTAAAATTTGACAATATTTTCTTCTTGATAAGGACAATAGAATATTTTATACAAGTTCATCTTAATTCAAATGTTAGATATGACTCTAAATAACCAAGCCAACATATATGTACAAATATGTATATATTCTTTTTCTCCACTTGAAGACAAATAGTCGTCATATACATACCTATACATATACGTGTATAATGTGGATACTTAACCATTTAAAGATATACTCTGTGTATATTATTTTGCAACCACTATGCAAAGAAATTGTAATTTATTCATTTTTGCATGGTGTTTTTTTGTGTTCTACAAAAACATTCACAGTGTCACTCACTGACAGAGATTTCTGCTTCTAGATGCATTTGTGATACTTCACACAGTTCTATGGACTTGTAGGCTGCGCTCTCAGAAAGGAATTTTATAGAATATGTGCATTTGCGACTTCTGTGGAGGTTTCTGAAGTTGGTGTTCTTGGATTGCACCAATTTATGTTTCAACTCTCAGCTGATGAGGGTCTCTTTCTTTAAGGCCCCATTAACAATCTACTTTCTTACCTTTATCATATAGCATATGACAAATGATTGCTCAATGCAATTACCGTAATACAAAACAAGTGAACATGTTCCTTATATTTCAGAGCCATTTTCTTTCTTCTCTTAGGAATCATTTTTTTTGTGTCTGTTGACTATTTTTCTATTTGACTATAGTCTTTGCTTTTATCTATTTCTATGATTTCTTCACAGAATTGATAGATTGCCTGTTATTTGCCAAATATTGTTCCAAGAATGAATGCTATTGGGTTTTATAAAGAATTAATATTTTATTATATGGCTTGTAAGGCTGCCATAACAAATGTCACCGACTGGGCTGTTTAAATAATAGAAATTGACATCCTCACAATTTTGGAAGCTAGAAACTGGAACCTTGAGAGGCTGTCACTGCTGAGAAGAAAGAGTATGAGCTATTCATTTATTCTTGAATTGAAGATGGCTGTCTTTGTGTTCAGATGCCATTGTTCCTGTTTGTGTGCCTATCCCCAAACTTTCCCTCATGCAAGGACTCCAGTTACATTGGGTTAGGGTCTACCTTAATTGTTTCATTTTCGTTTGTATTATTGTTGATATGAGATACTGATTGAAGTTTTGAAATTTACTTCTTTGCTCAGGGACTAATGAGCATAAGATACTCAGCTCCTTCCACTGCCAAGTCTTCAGTGAAGACAAGAGTGGTGGGATATTTATGTCACTTGTTTTAGATGACATGATGTGTTATGTATTACCTTTTTCTCAGACATTCAGGGTAAAGTGCAAAATGTTCTGCAGGTGTTTCAACGACTGCCCATTTTTCTTTGTTGCAAGGCTGCCATTTAAGTCATATAATCGCCTTACTTGCTAAAAATCAGCATTCAGACTGTCCTTCTTCATTGGCAATGCTATCACTACCGCCAGACATCTTCTCAGCAACAAATGGGCATGCAAAGAAGCACTCTTTAACAAAAACCGTTTCCTGATATGCAGATCATCTGATGTAAATTGACACAGCAAACAACTACAGAAAAATCGCAAAGCAAATGATATTGTCTGATAACCTTCTGCATGCCTCGGGCACATGTTAGAGCTTTGTGTTATTCTGAAGCAGTGTTCTAACTCTTATTCTGTAAATCGTGGAAGCCAAGCTTGAATGGATCACAGCACTAATACATATCTAAGTCATGTCTGTAAGATATGTAGAATAAAACAATAGGTAATGTCACCACAAATGTTATCAAGCCATATATGGGTTTTTACATATATGGGTTTTCAGTCAGTTCTCATGGAAATAAGTAGTGGGAAATCGATCTGGAAGCAAGTTGTTGGCCAAGACATTCCCTTTTTGAGGGCTCTGAGCAGGGATCTGTGCCAGGCTCCTCTCTTTGGCTTGCTAATAGCCATCTCCTCCCAGTGACTTCACACTTTTTCCTTCTGCAGAGCACATCATTCACACTGCTTACTGCCCATGATGTATCAGCAAGTAAAATAGAATGTCAAGAAAAATCTCCCCATGACAGGTTCAGCAATAGTGTAACAAACTGTACTTAAGGTTAGTTCCTTCCCAAGTGTCAGAGTGGCTTGTGTAGGACCTGTCTTACTTTGAGCTGGCTAGTTTGTCAGAAGCATCAATCCATTGGCTCCCCTTGCCCTCCTCTAGGCTGCCATGGAACATAAGCGTAACATGCCGTTGAGTGTAATACAGAAGGAAGACTTACCATTTACACAAAGTAATAGAAATGTGCTTTCAGAATGACGCTGGTGTGTTCTCTTTAGTTTCGAGATAAGGAGTGGTAGAGGGCTTTGGAAGCTTTTCTAAAATATACTTGGCATGTTGCAGTCTTCTGTTTTCCAAGTTCAGAGAGGGGTTTTACACAAGGATTACTTGAAGTTCTACTTTAAGCTGCTGTCCTCAGCCATTTATTCAATAAACATTGTGTTTGACCTCAGGACTAAAAAGATAGCTGGCCAGAGGTCTTGTTCTGAGTAGCAGTAGTGGGGAAGGAAAAAAAACTGTTTATTTTTATAATACATATAAACTATCTTGTAGGGCCAAATTTCCATGTGGTGTGGCTTGTATTTTTGCCTGAAGAACTTTCTCCATCGCCTCTAATGTAGCTCTCTCTGCAATTTATTTCTCTGAAAAATTCTTTGTCTTCATTTTTCAAAGATATTTTGGTCTGGTAAAAACAATTCTATACCGACAGTGCTTGCTTGCTTATTTCTGTTTCCTTTCATATCTCAAAAAAGAGAAAACTTTAAAACATCTTTGTATTATATTGCAGTTTGCAAAATCTTAGTCTATTCAACTACCATAACAACAAAATGCCATGAACAGTGTTACTTATAAAGAGCAGAAATTTGTTGTTCACAGTCTGGAAAATAGTGGGGATAACATCAAACCATCAGTAGATTTGGTATGTGGTGAAGGCTTCTCCTCTGCTATATGTTATGGCTTTTTGTGTTTTTATGGGATTCCTGAGTGTGGAAATGAATGGGTCTCTGTCTCTACATCTGTTTCTTATGCCTTTTCTTGGATTCGTTTTGTTCTGTTTTTGTCCTATTCTCATGTGTTTGTTTTGGTTTTATCTTATGACATTTTACTTTATTTTATTATTATCCCTAAGAAGCCTGTTATTTTCTAACAAGACACAAAAGGGAGTAGGTACAGATGTTATATGAAAAAATCCATTATCAATAAAAATCCTTTTAAAACAGAAAGAAGGCGCAGCACTGCATCATTAAGTGGCAGGACAGCTTTCTTCACCCATTTTCATAAGGGCAGTGAGTACATTTACAAGAGAATGAGAAAATCACTCCCCAAAAGGCCCACTCTTAAGTGCTATGACAGGAGGTTTAGAAGAGTACCAGCACTCGAATCATCTTAGGAACGTACGGTTTCTCAGTTCCTTTTCCTCCTACTGTGATGAAGTACTCTGACAGAATCAGCTTCAGGGGAAAAGGGCTTATTTGGTTCACAGGTCATAGCTACAGTCCATCACATTAAGGAAGTCATGGGAACGTGAGTTTGAAGTGTCCCTCATCAGGAATCAGAGAGAGGTGAAATGAATGCAAGCCCATTGGTACTGACTTCCCTTACTCCATTTTTACAACCCGAGCCTTCATCCCATCAAGCCAGCAAATTGATCTGCACAGATACTAATCTGCTGTGTTTCTTGTCTTTATTTCTCTCTGCATGTTGTATCTGACTTCATCCCCAGCCGCTGTCTGTTTATCGTCTCTCTTCCTGATCTGATTCTAGCATTCTTTGTGGTTACTCTGTCATTTTAGGATCTCCTGCCCTGACCGGATTTTGCTCTGGGTGATGGTTCATATCTTGCACTTCTTTCTTTGCCTCATAATATCTGATGTGATACCTCACGTGGGGAATTTTAGACTGTTGAATCCTGAATTTTATTGTACTTTACATGGATTGGACTTGGGTTGGGTATGCAGCTCTTTTTTTATTTGGAAAATGAAAAAAACATCTTTTTAGTAGATCTCTCCAGGCTTATCTTCAGGATTTCTTAGCATGAATGAAGAGTGGCTGTGCTCTGGATTGAATTTAGTCCCTCTACTCAGAAAATAGCCTTTGACACTTTACCTGATGTCCCTCATGCTATGAAGGCATTCCAGGTTGGATCATGGGAAAGCAA
>JAQQSO010002350.1:0-14450 GCA_028658305.1 Pachyuromys duprasi | reverse complement strand
TATTTGACTATCTCCTAACAGAACAACGCTTTGGCTGCTGTCAATGACACTGTATGGCGGGAGTCTTACAAATTCCCTCAAGTGTATGCTTCCGGCCTTTGGAGGTAACCTTTTACAATGTCACTCCTTTCTCACGGAAATTTTATTTATCTTTGCCGTCAATTGGGTTAGTGCTTCAAGTTAAAGGGAAGCGAGACGAAGGTTAAGATCAATTATTCTTCCTCCTGGAGAATGAAGTCATCCCTGCACTCATGTTTCACGGACAGAATGCCAATGTGGCTGCAAAACACTGAGATGATGTCAAGCAAAGACCTCTGCTGCTACCTCACTTGCTCCAAGCGATGTTAATCACACTCTTTCGTCTAACAATCATTGGCAGCTTTTTATTATTATTCTTAGTTTTATAAATAGATAGGATAGGGAATTATGAGGGAATTAATATGTCAGAAGCAACAGACGGTTCCCCTTCAAAACATAGAACAAAGGAATTCAAAATTAAAACATTATGATGGTCTATTTCTCTTTTCAAACACACAAGTAACCTTCAGTTTTATATTCTGTGAAGAGAGCACATTGTTTTTGAATTCCTCACAGCTCTTTCTTTGGAGAGAGATTAATTTCTTTTCAATGCATTTAGGTTCATAGCTAGTTTTTGTGGTTGTGTTTAGGTAACAGAATATAAGAGAAACAAAAGAAGCCACACAGGATGAGCAGCAAACACAGGAAAAGAGCTTGGCTTTGTAATACCTAAACCACTTGTACCGGACCCAACCTTGATAACCAGAGCCTTGAACACTGTCACTCATTCCTGCATGTCTGGCTAGCTCTACCCCATGCTTCAGAGATAGCTCATGTACTCCGAATCTTGTAGTTTTCTTATCCCCACATGTTTCAGTTAGGGCGTTGGGCAAGAGTACTATATAGTAATGAGAGAATGTTGAATTGTTCTTCAGAAAGCACTGATGCTGTTCTGACAAGGCAATACTGGGTGCGACCCTTAACTGTTAGAGCTATGAGTTTCTAAAAAAATATTTATTTGTGTGTATTGATGCTTGACTCTAAGTGTATGTGCATACATGTATGTGCGTGTGTGTGTGTGCGTGTGTGTGTGTGTGTGTGTGTATGACCCTGTGTGCCCTTCATTTAAAGCCCAGAGAGGGCAACTGGGCGTCCCCTCTCTCATCCCTCTACCCTCCTCGGAGCTGCTGTTACAGGCATGGGCAGGATGCCCCACTTGTTTTTGTGGGTGCTGTGATCCAAGTTATAGTTACCATGATAGTCAGCAGTCTGAGTTGCTGAGGCTTCTCTCCAGCCCCAGAAGAAAATCAGTTTTTGAGCAAAATAATTAAAAGAATTTTTTTTCAAGCTCTGGGCATGTACTCAGAATGACCTTGTTTAGTTATTACAGTGAGGACTTACTGAACACTCCCTTTGCGCTGGATGTGGGACCAATAATTTTGTTTGTTTCATTTATTTTTTTCCCATAGTCATCCTTATAAAGGAGCCCTACAGTTTCCTGTTGGAAATCCTAAAGGCATGTTGCCAGGGAAGCAGAGGAAGATACGATAGGATGTGCACATAGACGTGCACATTATCACTTCACAGCTCATTTCCCTCCATTTCTTTATTCGCATGCAATGGAGAAATATCTGTGCTGTGTTGCGACACTCACTCGTTTGCTTGTGGGCTAGTCGAAAAAGCAGAAAGAAGGAAGAGGAATTATGTACAAGTACAATGCACATTATTTCCAGTCTCTTATGCTTTAAAGGTATTGTTTTTTTTTCCTTTACTGAAAACTGGAGCAAAAGAAAAGAATAATATATAGAAATGTGATCCCTCCTTTAAGGCTTAAACTGGGGTCAGAGTAGAGTTTCGAGTCCCATAGAGAGAGGGGAGGAGGCAGGGCTCTCCTGCATGATGCTGACAGAACAGGGTAGGCATCTCAGGTGAGCAGGGTGTGGACAGTCCATTAGCTCATGTATCAGAGTGGGATACGAAATTCTTTGGTTCTGGCTTCAAGAAATGTATGTGTTAGGAACAAAACATCTTTCTGGGGATTGGGATACCTGAGTCAGTCCAGCGAGTTGGTTCTCATGGGGAACATTAAAGATTGCCTAGAGAGGACTGGCGTGATGGTCTAGCAGGTAAAGCTATTTGCTACAAAGACTGATGACCTGAGTTGGATCCCTGGGACTCTCATGATGTAAGAAGAAAACTGACCCTTTCACGTTGTTTTCTGACCTCCACGTGCGCACCATGGCATACGTCCTAGTGTGGTCACTGTTCTATTGCTGTGAAGGAACACCACGGCCAAAGCAATTCTTATACAAGGGAGCATTTAATTGTGGGCTTGCTTGCAGTTTCAGAGGTTAGTTCATAGCATCATGGAGGGAAGCATGGCAGCCTGCAGGCACACATGGTGCTGGAGGAGTAGATGAGAGTTCTGCATCTTGATCTGAATATCTCTACCTCCATCTATCTATCCATCTATCCATCTATCCATCTATCCATCCATCCATCCATCCATCCATCCATCCATCCATCCATCCATCCATCCATCCATCCAGCCAGCCAGCCAGCCAGCCAGCCAGCCAGCCAGATTGGGTCTGACATGAGCTTTTGAAACCTCAAAGTCCACCCCAAGTGACACACTAATGCCAGCAAGGCCTCACCTCTTAACCCTTCCAATCTTTTCAAGCAGCGCCCCTCCTTGGTGATTAAGCATTCAAATAAGTGTGCCTATGGGAGATATTCTTAATAAACCACCACAGCCTCACTTCCAAATAAATAAATGTAAAACAAGATCTAAAAATTCACCTAGAGACTTGTCAAAATGCTTGGGCTCTAGCCTCAGGGTCCTAATTCCCACATCCAGGTCAGGAACTGCAAAGTGCTCATCTAAGGTCCAGTCAAAGTGAGCAGATGCTGCTTAGGTGACTATTTCAAAGCCCAAGAAAACCTATGGGAAAGCATCAGGCCATTGTTAGAATGTATAGTGAAGGGCGATGATGTCAGCTATCCTGTGACTTTACCTTGCTAGGCCGTAGCCTCAGAGCAGGCCTGAGGTGTGCCAACATTCGTTTTCTGTGTGGTTTTATAGAGCAGCACATTGGTATTTATTTTGCTGGTGTGTGGTGGTGGACAGCACAGTTTACCAGAATATCCGTCTTAACTGAGTGGGAGCGAGAGGCCTCTCTCACATTTCCACAGGCAGCTGACCGCATCCTTCCAACGAGCCTTTGCAATGAGATAGTGCTTCCTGACTCAGGCTGGCAATCATTTTCACAGTCTCAAGTTATCACAGTAGAAGGGACAACCTTCTGCTTGCTCTGTCCTGAGAACCTCCCTTTTTAACCAGCAGTGAATGAGCCTTAAGTGAATAAATGATAAAGGTTCAGAAGGAATCGGTTAGTCAGTGTCACTCCACTGCAACAAAAGACCCGAGTTAATCAATGTGAGAGGAGGAAAGGTTTTCTCAGGCTTCTGTTTTCAGAAGTTTCAGTCCGTGGTCTGTTTAGCTTCATTGTTCTGAGGGTTCTTCTGAGCAGAGCATCATGTGGGGAGCTGATGGAGCAAGGCTTCTCACCAGGAAAGAGCAAGGGTCTGGGGTCCCAATTCCCCTTCAAGTGTATACTACACAATTACCCAGCTTCCTCTGGCCCCAGGTAAGGGCTCCATTATCTCCCAGCACACCCAGAAGCTGAAGGACAAACTTTAGCATTTGGCTTTGGGGAACATTCTTGAAAAATCCCAAACCTTAATGGAGTGAGTTCCAGATCTAGCCTTTCTCATGCTAATCTGCTTTTAAGTACCCAGCCACTTCAAATCTCTTAGTTAAAATAGATAGGCTGGATGAGTGGGCTAAATGCTGCTGTTTATAGGCATACCTTTTGGAAGGCCATATGCTGTTAAAGTGAGTGTCAATTAAAGAGTTAGCTGAGTCAGGTATAATGAGTACTCAGGAGTCTGAAGCAGGAGCATTCATTACCTATGAGTTCAAGGACAGCATGAGCAACAGGCTAGCTAGGGCTACAGAATGAGATGCTATCTCAAATGGGGGCGGGGTAGACTTCCCCTCTCCTCCTGTATGTCTTTTAATCCTGAATCTTCATTCTATGTAGCAGGTGTTCAAGAATGTTTATCACCAATACCAGATCTGATACATTTCCTAGCAGGATTTTAAATATGTAGCTCAATCTGGCTGCTCTCTTCAATTTGAGATTTTATTTAACTTTTAACTTCGCTGATGCAATATATACTATTGCCTGCACACAGTATCTTAAAACAAAACAAAACAACACCTGAAATGCTTTCTCCTCTAACCAAAAGTGTAAATATCATCATCTCCACAACTCAAGAAAGCCTGGAAGAAATAAAGGACATAAACCAAATAGATCAGTCAGCTTGTTTGGTAAATCTCACTCCTTCCCAAATAAAACAAATGAAAAGCTAAGCCAATTGGGTTAATTGGTTAGCATGATGTGCACTTATTTTAACAGAAAGAAGAATCAACAAAAATAAAGACCTACTCCTAGAGCTTTTGGACCTACTAGGCAAGATACTATTTATAATATGCAGTAATCATTATAAAATTTTGGAGGAGAGTTTGGTTTAGAGCAAAAAAATCATGTTACCACACCCCTCTTTTTTCATATATTATTGAACTTTACAAGCATGTAAAGCAATTACTTTTCATCATTTCCATTGTTTTAGTGAAATAAGATGAATGTGTGCCAACAATACCAAGCTACTGTCACATCCTTGACAAGAATATTCCTAAAACAGAAATTCCAGCATATCAACTACTAAAAAGAATGAGAAAGACTCCATTACACTTTGGAGATGTTAATAAGTGTATGACATTACATTAAATATACTGCTATGTGCTATAACAAATGTAACACTAGTAAATATTTTAAATATTTGTATTCATGTTCATTACAGATGATGAAAAAAGACATTATCTGAAAACAACTGAATTGGGATAATGGAGTGATGTTTTTAGGTATAGTAAAGGATGCTCACTTAACTTTGATATTTTTTTCCAGCTTATGCTGGTCCTATCTAAAAATGTTCTCGCTTGTAACTTATATCTGTTTAAACATCGTGGCGCAGTAGATTTACATCATAACATCCAGGTAAAAATGAAGTCAAACGATCTTTTAATGTTAGAGCATTTCCCCGAACTAACATCTAACTGAATTTTATTTGCCTCCATTAGTTCACATCTATAATTCATACTAATTGTCCATTTATTATTCATGTCTCTACCTTTAGTAACAGTAAAAATATAGTTCAAAGGGAGAAAACATGTGAGTTCAGAGTGAAAAACCAGTTCTACTCATTGATGTTATGTTTACTGGACACTTATAAATCTCATAACCTATTCCTTGGTTTAAGACATTTCCTATGTCATCTCATGAAAGAGAGCAATTTAACCGTGGTCAAGCTATGATTAAGTTATACTGACAACATTAATTTGACCCTAGCAGAACATTTCACAAATTTTGTGTCATCACACCATTTACCTACAGGCAAATGGTCATACAGCACTGACTGACAAAAGGAAACTAAACGATAAGCTTCCAACCAGTCTCTCAGGGAGAGAGTCTCAGCAGGGTAACGCCAGAGAGGCTGCTGTCCTTTGCCAGCTAACCCATAAGTACTTCAAGTTGAAAGCCTTGATAGAGAATGGCTAGGACCACCATGTTGGCTAGGCCAAGCAGCCTTTGATGGCCTATGGGAAGGGAAGTGCTTGTTGCAGGTTGTCTGTGAGCTTCTCCAAGTTCTTGCCTCATGAAAGAGTGACTCCGGGATTTACATGATAGAGGCCCTGTGTGTGTCCTGTCTGAATTTCCCCTTCATGCAGTAGCACAGTCATGGCACCCACTGTAAAGACCTTGTCTTAACTTGACTACCTGTTAAGACCCTGTTTGCAAATGAGTCTACATTCATAGGTACTGAATTAGCACTTTTAACATCTTTTGGGGAGTTCAAAAGAGCCTTAACAGTGAAAAACCTTTAACTCATCAGGTGGATTTTTAACGATAATAGCTATTCTCTATTTCTCTTGAATTGATGGAGAGTGATAAAATGGTTAAAGATACCTCTTCTTCCATGACATCTGTTGGGAAAAATTTATTTCTTCAAGTTTAATATTTTTATTTTAAAGCTTATAAACTTTATTATTTTCTTTTAAAAAGCCCTTGCAAACAAAATTACAACTCAGTGAACTTTATACAGTTGGAGTAGTCAATCTGAAACAGTGGCAGTTCACACCGGATTTTACGCTTTCACTATGAAATATGTTTTTATGCACTTATCCACCACCAAAGCAATGCAGGACAGAGTAAGAACTAGAAAAACGATCAGCTTTATCTTTTTCGTCATAGCTCATGCTTGTTACCTGCACTCAGTCCTTGCTCGTCCCCTTAAATTTAGATGTTTCTGCTCTCTTTTCTACATGCTATGCCTGCCCTATGTGCTTTTGTTTGCACATTTTCATATATTTCTGGCTAGATTCTGCATATGAGGAAAAGCATGTGGAACTCTTAACAAAGCTGTTCACGAGACCAATTTCTGTAACACAAACCCAGGGATCTTTTGTGTTCTCTTTTCTTTGTAAAGCTAAACATACATCTACTCAAAAGAAAAAAATATATATATGATTGAAAATGAGAGTAAGTTAAACATTTTTGCCAAGAATTAAGAAAGTAGAATGCTAAGCATTATTGGGTGTTGAGACTTCGTGTGTGTGTGTGTGTGTGTGTGTGTGTGGCACACGGGGGTGGGAGTGGTAACCATTCATCTGATGGTCTTTGGTGCTCTTCCTGACAAGCTGTCATGGACAACCATCACAGTTTTACACATCCATGACTGGGTTGACATAGACATTTATTATAATTGTTGACACAGTTGCCCTCAGACCTCTACCGAAAATGGAAAAATGTAAGTAATCAGAGTCGTGAAATTTCAAAATGCAGATATTTAGAAGATACTATTTGTGAAGCTGAGGGCAGCGGAGGCTTCCATCTATTGGAATATGACCCAGAGAAATTCGCTACCACTGTGAGAAACGCTTCAGAAGTAGCATGGTGGAGTGCTGTTTGAGGGAAGGGGCAGATCATTTTTGATAATACAGTGTTGTGGTGATTGAAAAGTGCTTCCCAAGCAAAGAAGTTAGTTCAAAGTTTATGTGGGAAATGATGCTGTTGGTACATATAGTGGCAACACTTTGAACTTCATGCCTGGTCTGCTTTTTGTCTTTATACTGAGCTAAGCTTATTTCCTTTTCCCGCTTTGAACAGTGTACCTATAAATTTGTACAAATGTGTGTGTATATATACACACATCATATTTATAGCCCTGCTGCAAATTTGTGTGGTCTTTAGGACAAAGTCAGTTCTGCTGTAGAATCCTGACAAAGGTTCTGTTTTCCCTTCTCTGTGGTTAGAAACTCTGAGGCTGTCTATGCATCGGCCTGGCTAGTTTACTGCCCTGTAACACCTAGTAAATTTATTGTGATATTTCCACAAGCATGATGACCACTGGCATGGTATAGTGCATGTGGGAATACCAACATCTTAAAGGGAGGTTCTTGTAGGGTCTTTGCTTAGGTTTAGAGGCAAGGGGACAGTGCCAGACAGTAGTTCAGGGCATGACTGATCATGCCACAGCAACTTCTCAGTGGTGTTAGATACAGCTTCTCCCATCCACAAATTAAAATTACTTACAGTGTTTAAGATCGCCATCACTTAAGCATCCTTGGATAATAGGCGCAGGAAAAGCAAACTTCTCTACCTCTCTGACAGAGAGCTCATTTGTGGATGATACACAAAGTCGCTCCTCAGAATTCGGAGTGTGTGTGAATTTTCCTTAAGAGAAACCTGGATGAGCACACCTGGATTTAGTGTCACATCACACATGGAGCTAAGTGACTCCTGGCACTCACCGTGTTTACACGCCTGAGACGGTATGGTGCACCAGAACCTTGGCTTGGAAGCCGTTTCTATTGCCTTTGAACGTTACTGGGGGTTTCTGCTTCTCATCTCTAAACACCCCTGTTATTTAGGTGATGAAACACCATTTCTTGCAGACAGCATTGTTAGGCACTATTTTTTTTTAAATTTTTTATTTTTCCAGAGTATAATATAATTAGATCATTTCTCCCTTTCTTACTTCCAAATCTTGTCATATACCTCTCCATCTCTTCCAAATTAGTGACCACTTTCTTCATTAACTGTTATGTTTGTATATGTATATACATTACATTTGTATACGTATATTTCCAAATAAATAAATACAACATTTTCAGTCTGTATGTTCCTGATATGTAGGTTTTTAAAGCTTATCATTTGGGACTGGATAACCAATTATTGTGCTTTTCCCTGGGAAAGACTATTTCTCCTGGGGAGGCATTAAGTCTCACTGTTTTTTGTTTACATATTTAAATATAGCGGTAGTTTGTTTTTGTCACTAGAACATTCTTCTAGCTCTGTTGACTGTTAATACTGATAATGTGTCAATTTAAATGCAATTTCAAATAACAGAAATGAATTATTTGATAGAAGTAAATTGCTGGAAACTTTAAATAAAAGACATAAACTTCTGGTGTTTGTGGTATGCATAATATGACATTTACCTGCAGAACATTTGTGACTTAAAATAATTTTGAACTATTCAATCCCCTCAAGCACATTTCTTTAATTAATTATTTATTTAGTGCACACATTTTGTGGCTATGCCTGTACCTCAGATGTGTGTGGAAGTCAGAGGAAAATTTGTATTACTTTGGCAGCTTAGCAACAGGTAAATCTCACTGATCCCAGACATGTTTCTTTTAAAATGTACTGTGCATCAAATGTTTTAGTATTTTAGATAGGGACTTCTCTTGCTCTGTCTACATTTAAACGTTGAGGATTTCTGCAGAATTCCAAATGCCCTGTCATATATGTGGCCTTCTGAATGGTCAGGATTTGACACTGTAGACTTTGCTTCCCTTATTATTGCTTTTTTGTTTGTTTGTTTGTTTGTTTTTTGTGTGTGTGTGATTTCATTGTGAGCCATGATATATTTTTTTTTTTCTTAAATGTGTCCATATTTCCTGGGACTGGGGTTAAGGATGTTTGTGAGCCACCATGTGAGCAATGCACACAAAATCAGGTCTCCTGCAAGAGTAGCCATCTGTCCAGTCCCCAGTCTTTATATGTATGCCTTATTCCTTGAGAATGTCATACATCGAACTTTAATCATACACACCCCTCTTTCTCTCCCTTCAGCTTCTCCCAGGCTTCTCTCTCCCCAATATGCCCTCCTCTAAACTTCATTTCCTCTGTGTGTATGTGTACCACACTAAATCTGTTAGCACTGCCCAAGTGCACATGGATGTGGCACCAGCTACTGAAGTATGGACAATCTGCCATTGACCACACTCTCTTTGGATCAAAGAAAGGATATAAACTATCACCCAGCAAACACAAACAAGCAGAGAAGCCAATATGACTGTCTAGATCATCCTTTTGTGCCCCTAACCCCCTTTAAAGCACAAGGTCTTTAAATAAAAGCAGGACAACGTAGCTTTCTGGCTGGGAAGACAATTCATACATACATTGTTTGATTAATGGATGCTGTACTGTAGCATGCAGGCAATTATAGATATTGCATGTTAACCAGTTAAGTGTTGGATAGTTTTAAATTATAAACCATCTATTTTATGTATATCATGCATTAAATATTGATGTATTTTAATGAGCTAAATGTAGATCCCCTCTTCATGCTATCATTTTATAAATTAGTTTCAAGGTCTTAGTGGCACTCCTTTAAAAATTCTAACATAGAATACTGGAGCTGGAAGAAATCTCCCGGTATCTCTGCGTCTCCTTTTCCATGCTGATTGGCAGAGCACAGAGATGCTTGCAGCTCAGAGTGACATTCAGCTAAGGCCAGAGCCCAACTGAAGCCTTACCTGGCCAGGTAATAGATTTCTTGCACAAAAATATCTGAACTTCTTCTTTTTTAAATCTGCAAATTGCCCATTTTCTTTTTTGGTCATGTGTTAGGTAACAAAACCTCATACAAGCAAATATTCAAGAGTGGTGGTAAGAGGCTTCTGAGGCAGGAGAGATGAATCAGCTGCTATGCCCACTTGTTGCTATTGTAAAGGACTGGGTTTCAGTTCCCAGCACTCACTTAGGGAACAACCATTCACAGTTCTTATTCCAGGGAATCCGATTCCTTCTTGAGTTCCAGGTCACTAAGCATACACACAGTGCACATATACATACATGCAAGCAAAATATTCTGCACACACAATAAAATTAAAAATATAAATTTGTAAAGGTTTCTGATTTGATAGTCTGATTTCCTTGACCTATACATATTCAAGTGTGCGGTGTGTGTATGTGTGTTCTAGAGCATTTCTTTTTTTTTTTTTTTCCTTTCAACTCCAACTGTATTACTTTCTTCCAATTATAAAAACCGTTTGATAATTTTTTTTTCTTACATTTGATAAAACTAACATCTGCCTTTGGATTTTCAGAGGAGACAGAATAACAAAACAAACCTCATTATCTGGACTTGGCCATATTCCCATTTATTGGAATGAAGTTTGTTGTCAAGGAGATTTAAAAACAGTGTTTGGTGAAAAGGACATCTGGCAAGTGGGGTGTGACCCCAGAAGGTGGCAGCTGCTATCATGTGTAGCTTTTCCCAATCAGAAAAAATCCTTCTTCTAGTTTCACTCTGGTTTAAATATGGTTCTAGATGATAAATGTGTCTCAGTTAAATCATTTCCATAAGTGTTTAAATACATAAATAAATCCAAATGATATCCAATAATTTAATTAAATACTGTTGAATATGAATACATCTAACTCTGAATTTTGTCTTGCTTTTAAATAGTATCTAATTTTATCACTTTAAAAAAAATAAAACTTGGTTACAGAAATACTATGCACATGAAACACTTATTTTGGCAACAGCAAATCATGGAAGGTGCTAGATCATCTTGATAACATATATAAAATACAGCAACTGGGACCGAATGCTTTCCTAATGTATAATTGTCCTAAATTACTTTTTCACCATTGTGATACATACCCTGACAAGTGTGACTTTAAGGGAGAAACGGGTATTTCGGCTCACAGTTTCAGATGGACATGGCGCACATGGCAGGAAGGGACAGTGAACAGGAAGTAGGGTGGGGCTACAAGACCTTAAGTCCCGCCTCCAGCGACCCATTTCCTCTGCAGTGAGGCTTCGAACAGCTGTAGTTACTGTGGACCAAGTGTTCAAAACACCTAAGCCTATGACAAATAGGCTTAGGTTCACATTTAAACCATCAGAATGGGTTACAATATGTAGATAGCATATTCCTTCATGTTAGTTCTTGGCTTGAGTAAAGGCTCATTCTGACTTACTAGGTATATGTTGATTGACATATGATATATTTTATGTCTCAGGTATGCAAATGTACGTCTGTGAACGTGAACATAAGGAGAGGAGAAAACACGTAGGATAGAGTATGGGCTTTGGGGGAGACTACAATATATTTAAGTATGTAACCACAATCCGAAGCTAACTAATACAAAATATACTGATTTTCACATTTTATTTGGTGATAACATCGTGACCACACATGCTAGGACCTGAAATGCTAGTTACCAGTTCATGGGAGTGTTTGAATATAGGTCCTGGGAAAAGTGGAGAAGGTGATTAAAGACGAAACAAAACAAAACAAAACCAAAAACAAACAAACAAAGCTTCCATCACAAGATACCCTAAGGGCCAATTTAGAGAGATTGCTATGAATTGTGAGGAAAAGCCATGGTAGGAAATGGTGTAGGTGTGGTATAACATCTGTGATCCTTTCTCTGGAAGGTGAGATGCCCATTAAATCTTGATGTTGTCTGCTTTCCCTTTTCTTTTGTTATTCCTGTAAATTCCACCGTTTGATTACTCAGTTTTACCATTTCTAATTTTACTTTTTAGTTATTGCTTAGTATACAAAGAAATAGATTTATTTGCTTGTGATAGTTCCACGTACATTTAACTGAGCTCTTCTCTGTTCACCTATACCTGTCATAAAATTCTTTCCTTTCTATGCTGTCATAATGTGGGTATCTAGAGGGAAATCTGATAATGTATGTCCAAAGGCTACTAAGGATTAATTGCTTAGTCAGAGAGGTGTTTCTGTGGATGTGAAGTAGTATGCTGGGGCTTCAGAATCTTCAGACTGTATCAGTGAACCTTACAGTAGACAGAGGCTCAGAGATGCTTCCAACCATTGACCGTAGACTCAGTGCAGTCAAACTCTTTAGAGTCCCTCAGCTGATGGAGTTTGTTTCCAGGTACCAAGGGTGGAGCTGCCTTTCCTTCACTCTCCTCAACCTGGGTCAAACCTTCAGCTTCCTGCAATTTATGGCATCTAGCTCTTTTGCTCTCAAAAACTTCTCCCAGGGCACCCTGCCACATTCATTGCACCATTTTGCTTCCTGTAGATATCGTATATCTATTTGTGAACACAACTGAAAACTTGAGCCTGGTGAAATACTCTCCCTTGTTTGAAATATATCTCTTCTAGGTTGGATATCATTTGCTAACCCAGTCAGCCAAATAGTACCTATTGCATGCCTTCTATCAGGTTCAAGAATACATAGAGGGGAGTGACACCTGACATGCAAACAATAGATGATGATTCTAAATTATCACAAACTTCCAAAAGAGGCAAAATTAGCCAGTGGAGCAGGACATGCCTCAGAGCACCATTTTATGTTTTATTTATTCATTTTTATTGTTGTTAATTTGAGGCCGAGTCTCTCTGTGTTGTAACATTGGTTGCTCTAGAACTTGCTGTTTAGTTCAGGCTGGTTTCAGCTTGTGTCAGTCCTCCTATTTCTATCTCCTAAGCACTAAGATTATAACTTGCACCCAGAAATGGCTTGGATGTTGATTTAGCTTAAGTAGTCAGGTAAGGACTCCTTGGGGAAAAGATGTTGATAGTCGACAACCTAATAGAGAGAAACAGGGGATGCTTGCAAGCATAAAGGACATATGCCTTCCAAGCATAAAGGACAGTGAGACTAAGGATTCTGAGGTTGGAACCAAAAAGGGATTCTTTTTTTTTTAAGGGGCAGAGGCAGGGGACATGTGGTCATAGTCAAGTAAATGGGCCAGGGATGGTGACAGAGATTTTAGAGATTTACAAGGCACCAATACAATGGGAATGTGACCACCTGTGGGGGTCTTTAACACAGGAACTGAATATGAACTGAGCTGCACCCAAGTGAATTGGAGGTTTAATCTATAATGACCACTAATTCATTACAGTGAAGTAGATGGAAAACTGCATTGATTTCTCCAAATGGAAAAATAACTTGACATTGATTAAAGTATGTTATAGACATGAGAATTATATAGTTAATAACTGTGTATAGAGAATGTTCAGTTTGCTGGAAATAAAAAATTAATGACTCCATCATAATCTGATGAAAGTTGATGGAGTCTCAAGTGATTGGAAGTTATTCATGTATCCTTTCTTGTTTCTGGAGCTAAAAAAAAAACAAACTATATCCTCTAAGGAAATAAGACTATTTCTTCTAAGGAGCTCTCTATAAATATAATTCAATTTGGAGAATTTTAATTGGAAAGATTTCCATAATATCTATTAGGTATGTATTTGTATGTTCATGGCATTGGTGTGGCTTAGTCAATATTATTTCTGAGAATGGAAAAAAATATATACGTACCATGATGGCAAAGTGCAAAATCATGGCTTGAAGTTGTCTTTAACTTTTTGCCACACAGGTCCAGTGTTGCCTGTCATTCGCCTTGCTGGTGGGAATAGTGGGCACGAAGGTCGAGTGGAACTGTACCATGCTGGCCAGTGGGGGACCATCTGTGATGACCAGTGGGACGATGCAGACGCAGAAGTCATCTGCAGGCAGCTGGGTCTCAGGTTTGTTTTGTACTGGTTTTGTTTTATTTAATTTTCTTAAATTTGTTACTGTTACTTCCATACACCAAAGAGGGTATTATATGTTTAAATTGCACATATCCTTAAACCAATAGAAAAGGCCATTTTTTATTTTTGTACCAGTTGGTAAGCTCCCCAGAAAGTACATACGTGTATTCTACAGGCCTTACTTGCCTGTGTCTGAACTAAGGATTTTACTGATTTCATTAGTAGCCTCTTAGGTCTTGGCTGCCATTGTCTACTGGAGTGATTTTTTTCCCCCGTCATTGCATGACACACTAATTGTTAGCTTTAAATTTAACTTTTCTGAAGATTATCCAAACCTTAGAAGATCTCTTCCTTTTTTGTTAGTTATGTTCTCAGAACAAACTATGTTTATTCATGTACAAAGGAAGTGATTCCCATGTAGTAAATGGAATGAAGTGTGTAATGAGGACATCAGGATGAAAGCTGACATCCAGTGTCCTGACAGGCTTGT